>SNQJ01S0023181.1:137518-154125 GCA_010110895.2 Picea sitchensis | reverse complement strand
AAATTTGACTCTTTCATGGTGAGCCAGAATTATACAAGGAGTGAGTATGATCATTGTGTCTACTTTAAGAAATTGAATAATGGCATATTCATTATCTTAGTATTGTATGTTGACGATATGATTTTAACAATAAAAAGAATAACTGAGATCAACAGGTTAAAGGCTTAGATGGCTAGGACATTCGATATGAAAGATCTAGGAGTAACAAGGCAGATTTTGGGCATGGAGATATTCAGAGATAGGAGGAATGGTAATCTTTGGTTGTCACAATAGAAGTATGTTGAGAAAATGCTTTTGAAGTTTGGTATGAATGATGTGAAACCAGTTTCAATCCCTTTGGCTTCCCATTTTAATCTTTCTTCAAGTTTATGTCCTAGTAAAAAAGAAGAAAAGGAATATATGTCTCGAATACCATATGCTAATGCAGTAGGAAGTCTAATATTGTATGCGATGGTTAGTACAAGGCCAGACATTTCACATGTAGTTGGCGTTGTCAGCAGGTATATGGAGAATCTAAGTAAAGAGCACTTGTAACGACCCCATCATTATGACTACAAGCAAAGAAGAAAGTGCAATTTTTTTTTTTGTTTTAGGCAGGAAGGCAACGACGACAACATTTTAACCACACAAGTTGACGACGAACACCACGCCGACAGAACATGCAATAGACAACTACGACTCCACACACTAGCATAGGCGACTAGTATGCGTAAAACAACAGAGATAAATGACTACCCTCCCGACACAAACATGAAAATGCCTACAAGCTAAGGATAACATCCACAATCCTCACACAATGGCTTTGATGATCATTAACTAGAAACCTCTATGGCGTTCAAAACCCAATGCATTAAGGGGTTACAAAACCAAGAACCAACATCAACTACAATGAATGACACCCACAACGGGAAGCACAAGATTCAGCCAAGTTATCCTTCACCTCTATCCCTTAGGGCCCGCAATGATCCCCTTATTAGGAATCCCGGTGGATCCCCGTAGAGACAACTTCAAGCAACAAGCTACACGCCAACCTATACCAAGGACTCTAGATGAAACCCACTTCTAGGAGACGAGTTACTAACAATATGACTACACCCACACTCCAAGCAACAGATCAACAAGACACAAGATGACATCGTTCGAAGGAAGCACAAGCTAAAACATGACTTTGCCAACAACCCAACAATTAATCAAGTCAAATTAGTCAATAATTACAATTTATTTTAACATTAATTACAAATCTAATTAGCAAGTCTAAATTGCAAATTAGTTATTAATTTACAATCTAATTTAACATTAAATACAATTCAAATTCCTTAAGTCTAATTTACAATTAGTCATTAATTTACAATCTAATTTAGCATTAAATACAATTCAAATTTAGCAAGTCTAATTTACAAATTAGATCAATAATAAATTACAATCTAATTTAACAAGTCTAATTTAATCAATACTAAAACTATAAACAATCGTTGTCGCACTAAATTAGCCATAACCATAACCATAGTCTAATTAATCACTTAACAAAAGTTAACCGGTCTAAATCAACAACACTAACAATATATAATAACGATATCCACATGTTTGCTTGAGTCAAATCCGCGAGAAAAACATTGCCCAATACAAAATGTTACACTGTACCTACGTTGTACATTAACCTATAAATTTGACTGTAATGATCAGTTACAATTTGACTGTACTTTGTTGTCTAAGAAAGATATCTTATAATCATAAATTTAAAACTGCGCTGCCACTAGAGTTTGATGATCTATCATCGTTGTCTTTAAATGAATTAAAGTTGTCTATTCAAAATGAAGAGGTTGTCTATTAACAAATTTGTAAATAATTAAACCATGAAATTGAGTTTAATATACCATCCATCGTAGAAATTAAATAGATGTTAACTCTAAGTAAAACAGTTCTTCGATTCATTTGTGGACCATCTTAGCTATTGATTGCGTGCTTAAGCTAGTTTTGTTTTCATAGTTCAAGAGAAAATCTTTTGGTGTTTGGTTTTGTCAGAGATTGGGCTCTTGACTTTCGATTGGTTTGAAGGAGCCGGTGCTCATAGAAGAGATGTTCAGTTCGTCGATAAAATGAATTAGATTTAAATGCAAACTTGGCGTAGAAAGGGTTGGACAAAGAAAGCTCGTGCTTTTAGCGCGAACCCACATCAAGTTACCAATGATGTGAAATTCAAACCGCCGAAAAGCTCACATTAGAGGACATGATACTCGTTCATGGGTTCGTGGCTTCCAAACTCTGCGCGGTATCCATTGCATCATTCTAAAATCTCGCTAGCGGTGTGATCGATTCTGATTACATGCAATTCATTCCTTGTGTGAATACATTCATGATTAATTGGCGAGTCATTTGTTAGGTTTAAACTCCGCTGATCATATAATTGGCGAGGATATGCGTAATGCGATTTTCCCGTAAATCATTGATTTTTCAAATCGGTCCTCGCTCAGCGATTGTATGGTCTCGAATTCAAGCGGGCGGTTCCCGGTCGATGGCGGAATGGGCTGTGGGAATTAGTCGTGAAGCTTTTCTGCGTCCAGAATTTTGTAGTTAACGAAGGTCCAAATTTGACACCTGTCGACGTCATGTGCTTGGTACGTAGATTCGTTGTTTCCAGCGGCTGGCTGCGTTTTTAAGTCTGTAAACCCTGCTCTGTCGAACTACTTCATAAATATATTTCCCCCGAATTTTGAAGATTCGGTTGTCCTTGTCAGTCTGTAATTTGAATGTATATTGACTTTCTGGTATATTTGCAAATCCTATGCCCTGTCGAATCATTCTATAGTTTGTTTGCAAGTTACATTGACCATATCCTTAGCTCTTAGAACCTCTGTTCCCCGAATACATGGGTGGTTATAAGTTCCAGACACAATTCTCTTTCAGTCATGTCGAGAATCACGGTCTGCGTGAGATTGAGGATGGTATGTGGTGCTGAGAACATCCAGAGTTGGGAATGCTTCAAAGTTTCTCATATTGTGAAATTAGCGACCTTCATCAACGGTCGTGAAGTGCCCTCTCATATGATGGCGAGTTGCCAAAGTGTGGAAAAGATTTGTCATGGGTGGGGCACTCCATTCAGGGTATCTGAGGATTGTCTAGGGGCGAATTGATTTCGGTTCAAAACATCTTTTCCTTCAAATGTTGAGTTCAGATCCTATCTATTTCCAATCCATAAAACTCTAACATGGAAAAAGACATTCCCTTATCATACCTGGAGCCAAAATGGAAAACTCTCTGAAGGCAATTCTGGTATACATTAATTGTGAAGGACGTTATAACAGGGGTTTATACTATCATTTCAAATTATCAAATCACTTCACAGGCAAGGAACCCTTGAACATACCCTACTTTTCTCATAAGACCTTGACCAAAATGACAAAACAGGTGAAGGCTCAGCCCACTAAAGTTACAAGCAGGATATCTCATCAAGGTTTGTTTTGCCTCCTTGTCAAAGAAGGTATTCACAGAAAGAAAATAGGATGGAGTCACTTTTGTTTTGGAGCATTCGGTGAAACCTCGGAGGAAAACAAAGGTCGAGCAGAACCTCTACTAATCCGCGAGAAGAAGAATTTCTGTGTCGAGGATACTATGGTACCGACAGCGAGGAAGAGCTAGAATTAAAGCGAGCGAAACCTGTCACAACAAAAATCCTCAACACCCTCGGTGACTGGATGGGAAGAAATGTCAAAGTTCGGGATACATACGACTAAACATGATATGAGCTAGACAGACATACCTCCAACAATGCCTCGGCTTACCAAACAGCAAAAGACTGACTTCATCTAGCAAGCCTAAAAAAGGCAAGACCAGGAAAATAATAAGCTCTTGAGAGAAATTTATGAAATGGAGTTACTTGAGAGGGTAATTAAAAAGCAAACACAGATCTAACGGAGAGGACATTGTTCAGAATGAAAACTCTTGGAAAAGCGGATTCCATCAGGAGAAACAAAGAAGCTGATCAGGAAAACATGAAATTATTCTGACAGTTAAGAATTAGAATGTGAAAAAATTTGAATATTGAAGAGACAACGAGGTTAGATGCATTAATATTACCACCATCTCATAGAATTGTGATTCTCCGACCAATATGATTAACGGATAAAGGCCACAGCGTCTAAGAAAGCATGAACGATGAAAGATTCAGAATAGTCATTTTTGCAATTTTAATTTCAAAATGCAACTTCGGTAGTTTAAGCGAAACCATCTTGTCTTCACAAACAGTAACTTCGGTGGATGTTATCTACCAACTGCTCAGTCAACCACCAGCTTGTCCTTGATTTTATAGTTTTACCAGTCGAATTTTGGATACAATGGTTGGAACACGTATCGTCTTATGAATTATCTACTCCTCGGCATCTATTTTGGTCTATTGAAGAGCGTTTTCAAAGGTAAATGGGTATTTCGCTGAAGTACGAAAAGCAGGTATCCTGTATTCGATATCTGACTTGGCCGGTGGAAGAAGGTATTTTTGGCGGAGAATTTCTCCACATCATCAGCAGGTCAGGAGAAAGTGTTAGGATCTGCCGCTTTGGGGAAATGTTCGCTGTCTTGCCAGCGGTTTTCGTTTTCTATTTTGGTAGATCGATCCATGTTTTTTTTAGGATCAGAAGTTTGTTTTATAATCTTATAAATATTAGAACAAAACATGAACCTAGGGTTCGATTCTGGGTACAGTAATACTCTTTGTACTCTGACTTTTTATTTGTTAATACAGATCACATGTTTCTTTCATTTTTGATTGTCAGTTTTCCATTTCTCTTCTGCACTGTTGTCTGTGTTGTCATGCTTTTAATGGCTGGTATCCCATTGTTTAGTTCATAACTTGATAATAAGTCTTCGATTGTCTCTTAGACCCTGATTTGCACTGGTTAGTGATAATTTGTTCTCCACACACTTTAAAGCCACTTCGATTAATCAATTCTTGAAACTACTTGTGTCTATTTGTTTATCATTTTCATGTTTGAATGCTTTAAGATGCATCAAGTTGTCCCCGGTGATCACCTTCTTGAAATACAAAAACATCCCATTTTAAGTTACCAAGCACCTCTGGTCCGCAACCACGGAGGGTTTCTTGGGTGATAACAAATTGGCACCGTTGCTGGGGACAGAAGACTGAAGTTGAAGATAAATTCATTGGGAGACGACATAGATCCGGCTTTGATGATAACAAAGCTTGGACATAACTTAGTTGTATATCTTCTATCTGGCGAATCCATCAACAAAGTGGCTCCTAAAAGAGCTCACACAAGGGAAAACCAAGAAGGCTAACTGACATGAGTTCGATCCAGGAAAAAATCATCGGCGAGGCAGCTTCTGCCACCGAGCGAACCTCAGGATGCTGCGGTACCAAAGTGATTGGTGTTCGATTAATGCTGATCTCATATCTGAAAGTCTTTTTGCTGAAATTGTAAGTTCAAAAGAAATAAAACGTTCATCTCAAGCTGCTAAGGTACAAGAACCATCTTTTTCTTCCGACATTACTCATTCTACCCTTGAGATAGAAGTTTCTTCACATCTTAAGAACATTCATCTCCATCACGCTTTAAATTCATCACCTAATGACAAAAGTGCACACCTATACCATCTGCGTCCTTGAAATACGGTCGAATCTGTCCTCTAAGGTTGAAGAAAATTTAGCTTTGTTGCTTAGCCAGTTTTATAAAGCTTCCTCTTTCCCATCAACTTCTGAAACTGTTGTTTAGAGTGAAGTAAGACAGGCATTCATTCAAATTCAGGTAATTTATCTCCTCAATCATCACCTTCGAGTTACCTATCCCCTCCATTGTCTCTAAGCTCTCCATCTTCATCACCACAAAGGCCGTCCATGGTGAATTCAGCTCTATTGATGGAACAAATCCTGGCGAATAGATATGTTCCTCTTGTTTTGCCAAACCCCATGTCTGCCATGCCAACAGGTGACTACCAAAAGTACATGCCGAAATTCTTTGAGCGGAATACATGGAAGAACATATTGGGCATTCTAAGCTTATGGAAAACATAAACATCCTCAGAGGAGGATGGACTGGGAGATCTTAGATCCGAACTGGATGGCAAGCTGAGGAAATGGTTCAAGGTACCGACTCATTCTATCAGCATTGAAACAAGCGGATCGACATTCTGAAACGTGGGAGAGAAGAACTTGTTATCCAGCCCATTGAAATTTGGAAGTATCTCAAAATGAGATGGTGAATCGGTGTAGTTACATTAAGCGATTCAACAAAATGTTTGGTAAGATCCATGAGAATCAAACCAAGTGATGCCTCAACCAAAACAACTTTCTCTGCGGCCTTTGATGCAAACTTTTGTCACTATCTGAGAAGGAGATCAACAACGCCTTTTAATACAGACTCTTATCGCCAGTTAGTCGAACATCTGGCCTCTCGGCGACTCAAAGGGAGGTGAAAAGAAATCTGTTGTTCAGGTCTCCTTCTCTTCTTCAGCAGTCAAATGGAAAAAATATATGGCTAAAATGTTGGACACTCTAACATAAGAAATGTCAAAGCTAAAAGTCAAAAACCAGCCACCAGCAAAAGCAAAAGAATCAAATACTTTCGCCCCCAGAAATCCAAACGCTTTTCCCTACAGAAGAAATAATCCACAAACTCAGATTATGCAAAGAGATAGGAATTCCAATGAAGATCAGAGAATAAAAGTACCCCTTCAGAATGTAGTAATAGATGAAGAAAATGTTGACGAGCAAGAAGAGATGGAAGGTGACATTCATTGTGACGGAGATGAGGCAGGGGACATCTTATCTCACACAACAGATTGAACAATCACTTACGATGGTACGAAGAAGGCGACCTCTCGAAATTGATAGCATATTCTGATGAGAAAGATAGAGATAACCTCGCTCATTCATTTGCCCAACAGATACATCGGCTTCTAGAGAGGCTGGCGCTGAGTTAAACAAAAGGACTGTCCGAATCGACACGCCCGACCTTCAAGGAAAACGACCTCTCCCCGAAGACGTTTTCTCTGTCGATTATTGACTCGATTCAACCTTTTTACGACGACGAAGGACCAAAGCCCCTTCCAAACGGGTAAAATTTACATTAAATCTGTGATAAAGCTCCTTATTATTTTAATTTGTTGAATTACAAAAGATCAGATTCCAATGCCCCTTGTTGGGGTTGGTGAAGAATGAGATGTTTAAAAGGGATATCCTCAGAACTTTAGACCACTAGTCAGTATCCCATTCTGTTGATATTCTAAATATCTATGATGATAAGCCAACCATAACTCTGGGCAAAATGGTAGAAGATAGGGATAGTTGCCTCATTCTATATCTCGCTCCATGAAAAGTGTACATAGTGTTTGCACGGACTCGGTGCACCTCCAACTTGATGCCCAAAGGCATCATGGGCCGAGCTTGGTAAAATCCCAAGGCATTTGACCTCTTCTCCTTCGATTCTTGTAAAGTCAAATGCCTTGGGATGATTAAGGATTTTGCTGTGACCTTGACCCAAGCGTTAATGAAAACAATGGTAATGGACATAGTGGTGTTGATATTCCTCCAAAATTTGGTGTCTTCTATCAAGGTCATGAATGAAGAGAGGCTGGGTAGCCTCCGAGATGGACCTTTCTATGCACCAACTATCCCTTTTTTTGGAGGAGTGAACAGAAGATTTTATAGGGAGTCTCAATTAGCTTATGTGATCAGTGATGAGAAGAAACCATCAAATCATCCTATTTATGGAGTAAGGAAGCTTGGACATGGAAGTCTTGCATCTTACCGTTGATGACTCACGTATCCGAACTGCTGCTACTCGAAAACCATCGAATCGGACCAGTTCAGCCAGAGATGAAGGATGATCTGGACCATGTTTTGGCCGGTGCGCACCAAAGAAGTCAGTAGGCGAGAACAAAATTTATTTCTCCCTCTAAGAAAACTTTCCACCTGTCTTCAAACTTGACTTTAAGGTGACAAATATCGCCGAATATGAAGCTTACTTTTGGGACTGAACGCAGAAAAAGCAAAAGGCATCAGAAAACTGCAAGTGTTTGGTGACGCTGATTTGACCATCCAGCAAGTGAACAAATCTTTCAAAGCCAAGCATGTAAGACTCAGGGCTTCGAGGGATGAAGTGGGTAATTAAAGTTTCACCGAGTTTCGAAATCGCATTTGTAGAGCCATGAATGAGGTGGTTGATTCACTAGCTGTATCAGCATGCGCATTCATTCCCCCTCTGCCTCACAAATTGTCTTATGAAATTAAAGTTAGACATAGGCCTTCTCTTCCTGACAATGTGAAATTTGGAAAGTTTTTGAGGATGATGTTGAGCTCACCGGTTCATACGATGGTGTGATGAGTTTCGCGAGATCTGCTGTGATTGATGAAGATGCTGGTATTGATGTTGGCGACCAAAGCTCAAAGTAAAATAAACTCACAAGAATGGATTCGATTGTCTAAAAGTCCTAAAGGCTTGGTTCCATTGGAGGCTCTTTGACAACAACGATGTGGCGGTCAAATTGCAAACTGCAGAAAAAAGAGTCAGATGTCTTCAAATATAATGTGGCGAAAAAAGAACCCAGACATGTCAATTTGGCCTCCCATTTGTCAGACAAACAAAAGGATGACTATGGTGGTGAAGAATTTTGAGACATCTTTGCTTGGTAGTATGATGATTTGAAGAATTTTGACACAGAAGTGATTCAACACAGAATTCCCTTGAATAAAGATGCTAAACCATTTAAGTCAGAAGATGAGATCATTCAATCCTATTACTTGATGGAGAAAAGAAATTAAGAAAGCTGCTGGATATATATCATCATCCCTCTCCCGAGTATTCAAGGTAGTTAATCTTAATGCCGATCGAGGAAGAAGAAGCGAACTGTGATTGTATACGGCGCCTTTCCAGATGAATATTTTCTGGAAGAGTCGCTAAAGTCAAAGGTATCGCTATTGATGGATTTTCCGAATTTTCTAATCAGATTGTTGTCCCATCAGGAAGAACAAAGAAAAGCTGCCTTTACCACTCCGGACGCGTTCGTATGCGAAAAGTGCCCTTCGGCACGATGTGAATCTTGAGGCGTTCATAGAGAAATGGACATTGCTTTCATGGATGAGGAAAGATAAGTTTGTCCTGATTTATCTTGTCGATATCACTATTTTCTCAAGCAACCACGAACTCCATCACGCGGCATTTGGGAAGACGTTTACACGGTGATATGGGGTATGGTATCTCTTAATCTAAAAGTCTAATTTTGCGCAAAGAGGAAAACTTCGGGAATATTGTTTAGAGGATGGTGTTAAGATGATCCAAAGAGAACGTCGAAATGTTGTCCCTTCAAGATCGAAAGACATTAGTCTTTCTTAGAACCATTAGTCTGTGAGAGAAAGATTCGCCGGAAATTTTGCGAACTTATTTGTCTTGCCATGTTGAGGAAAATTCGAGATAAAATTGAATTTGAAGCAGCAGTGATCATTTAACGACATCAAAGAACCCATCCGCGACCAACTCTGTAGTGATCGGCCGGTTGCGAAGGTATTTTATATTTTTTCATTCGCTTCCAATGACCGCGATTCGATGCTGCCGAGAAAAATCTTGATGAACGAGCGCGACCAGGTGATTGCCTTGTTTAGTAAAGTCTTGAGGGATGCGGAGATGAAGTATGAAGGTTGGTACGGAAAAACGGGCCTATCGCTTCATTGGTCTTTGAAGGCTTTGGGGTCTACATTCTTCATGCGAAGGTAATAGCTTTTGTTCCTTCTAGTTTAGTCAAAGATGTTCTTGTTCAGCGTGACATTGACGGTAAAAGAAGTAAATTGATAGCCAGATTGATCGAGTTTGATGTCAAAATAAAACACATCAAAAAGTTATTAAAGGCGAGTCTTCAAACTTGGCGAAAATTGCAAAACTGCTTCGACATCATCGAGTAGTGATCTGAGAAAATGTTCATCGTGTTGAGACAATGAAAGATCAGGGGATCCGGGTTACCCAAATCATCTGGCTGATTGTGAGTGATACGGCGGCATCATCAAGTTTTCGGACTCTATCGGTTCATCGATTTGACAGACTCAAGAAGGAGACTTTAAACTTCGAGCATGAAATTTATAAATGACGAATTTCTTGTTTTGGAAAATCATTGGTTTCTTGGTAAGATGTGAGATCAAGAAAGTGACTAAGGTAATGACTGAATTTCATAATGGTGAGTGTGGAGGACATCACTAATGGAAAAACAACTTTATAAAATCTTTGAATCGATGTTACTATTGGCCATCTTTATTTTGAGATGTTTATGAATTTGTGAAAATATCTGACAAATGCCAAAGATTCGAAGGTAATAAACAATTGAAGTCCCTGCCTCTCAAACCTATAGTAGTCTCCGGGCCTTTTCAACAGTGGGGAATACGGACTTCTGGAATCAATCCGCCTTCTAATTAGACGACATGGGGTGGATTTTGGTTGCTGCCGTTACTTCTGAAGTGGATTGAGGAGCTATTCCACAGAATGCCAATCTGCGGTCATCATAAACTTTACGAGGAAAATATTAAGCGGTTGGCTGTCCCAAAGATTGGTTCGATAATCTTTGCGTCAAGATAACCTTGGTAAAATTGTGTGAAGAGGTGGGAATTCATTTGGTGCGATCTGACCTACTACATAAAGGAAATGGTTTAGGCGAATTAGATGAACAAGAGCTTGGTGGGAATCATCTGGTATGAGCGAGGAGATGATAATGGAGGGTTGAGTTCAAATTAAAGTTTACATTGCTCATTTTAAATGGGGTAACATGCAAAAATCGGTACATCCCCTTTCAAGTTGGTTTATGGTACTGAGGCCATATTTCTGGTTCATCTTGCATTACTAGTTGAAAAATTCTTACAGGAAGCGGATGAAGAACCAAATGATCTAACTAGGAGGATTCATGATTTGATACAGTACGAGATAGAACCAATAACTCGAAGACACAGATGCATCGAGAAATGATTAAGCAATTTTGACAGAAGGTCAAAGAGCAGATGTGTTCAAAACGAGGGATATGGTCTTAAAAGTGGGATGCGACGAGGAGAAAGGCTTATGAAAGAATTAGATGCTCTTTGAATGGGGTCCTTTTGTCATAGCGGAGGTGCAGCAGAACAACACTTTCATTCTTCAAACTCTTCGGTGAGCGGTTGGAGGACTCAGCGGAAACAGAAGATCTATTTCATGGGCTTCTTTGAAACGGAGTTCTTCTTAGCCATATTCTTTGTTCCGGTTTTTTCTTTATTTTGGTATTCTAATAACTCCATGCCCAATGGTACTAGTAACTATTTTTCAGATTGTAATAAAGCCACTGAGTCTTGATTCTTGGTCACCTCACGGGGAGATGCCCATCCAGTTGGAGCCAATGTTAACTCCCAAAAAGTAAACCGTTCTTCGGTTAAACTTTGTAGAGGATATCTTAAGTGTACTTGAGCTCGTTTTGTGTTTTCATGGTTTAAGAAAATATTTGGTATTTGGTTTTGTCAAGATTGGAAAAACAACGACTTTCCACGATTGGTTTGGTGACCCGTGGTGCTCATTAACCGCAGCGTTCATTCATCAGCAAAATGGTGATTTAAAAATGCAAAACAGCGTGAGAGAAAGGGGTTTGATGGGGCAAAAAGGAAATCTCGTGCTTCGCCCGAGCATATCAACGTTGTATTGATGAAATTTCAAACGCTGGCTTCGCGTTAGAGACATGATAATCGTTGATGAGTTCGACCGAAAGGTTTCTTCTAGCATTATCCATTGCCGCGTCATTTAAATCTCGCTAAGCGGTAACTGATCGATTCGGTCGCCGGCTTCATTCGCTGGATACATTCATGATGATTAGTGGCGAGGTCATTTGTTCAGTTTTAAAACTCCAAGCGTCATATGGAGCCGGAGATGTTGGATATCGTAAACGAATTTTCCAGCAAATGCGATTTTCAATCTCGGTCCTCCTTTCAGCGATTGGCATGATTATCCGAATTCCGACAAGCGTTCCGTCGAGGTAAAGCGGAGAAGCCAGATATCGGGTAGGTCGTAAGCCTTTCTGCGATCAAAGTTGTATGAATTCTTTTGCTTCGAAGGTCCGGCTTTTCGCATCACGTCATGTAGCGTGGTCGGTATTTCAACCGTTTTTAAAGTACACGTAAGCCATATAAAACTTCATATAAATGCAATTGTCCCCGAAAATTTGAAGTTTCGGTTGTCCCTGTTAGTCTGTAATTTGAATGTGTGCTGATTTTCTATTACAGTCGAAAACCCTATGACCTGTCGAACCATTCTGATGTTTGCAAAAATAACATTGACCATATTCACAGTCTCTTAAGAACCTCTGTTTGAATACACAGGTGGTTATAGTTCCGATTCGCAGTTCTCTTCGGTTATGTCGAGTCCGGTCCACGCGTTGAGAATTCGGAGATGGTATGTGGTACTTTTGAGGAACATCCATTGCGAGAATGCTTCAAGCAGTGGCATTTTCTCATATTGTGATAAATTAATGACCTTTCATCAACAAATTGTTGAGATATTTGCACTTTCATACGATGGCATAGTTGCCAAAATAGGCAGAGAAAAATTTATCATAGATGAGGCCTCCGTTGCTGAGTATACAGGATTGTCTGGGAATGGCAGTGGTTGTTGGTTCAGGACAGGTGGTTGCTGGTTCAAAACATCTTCATCTTCAGATGTTGAGTTCAGGTCCTATCTATTTCCAATCCATAAAACTCTAACATGGAAAAAGACATTCCCTTATCCTACCCGGAGCCAAAATGGCAAACTCTTGTGAAGGCAATTCTGGTATACGTACTTGTGAAGGACGTTATAACAGAGGTTTATACTATCATTTCAAATTAATAAATCTTCTGGTGAGGAACCTTGAACATACCCTACTTTTTTCATAAGACATTGACCAAAATGGAAAAACAGGTGAAGGTTCAGCCAACTAAAGTTGCAAGCAGGGATCATCAGGGTTTGATTTGCCTCCTTATCAAAGAGGTCTTCACAGAAAGCAAATAGGATGGAGTCACTTTTTGTTTTGGAGCGAGTTCCAGACTGAGAAACCTACATAGATTAAAACAAAAAGGTCGGGAACCCTCCTAATCACGAAGAAGAAAGGAATTCTATGTCGAGGGATGCAAAAGGCACCTAACAGCAGGAAAAACTGAAAGAATTAAAGCTTGAAGGCGAAACCTGTCTGGCTCTATATAACTTACCCCTCTGATGGCTTCGGATCAGTAGCAGGAAATGTCAAAGTTACAAGATATCTTGCAGCCTAAACATGATGCATAACTAAAGGCAGACATACCTCCAACAATGCCTCCAGAAACACATAGGCAGCTGAAGGCAGAGGCTTCATCCAGCAAACTTAAGAAAGGCAAGACCAAGAAAATAAATAAGCTCTTGAGAGAGATTTATGAAATGGAGGTACTTGAAAGGGTAATTAAAAAACCATGAGATCAGGAAGGTTGCTGAGCTGTTCAAGGAAAACAAAACTCTTAAGGAAAAGCATGATTCCATCAAAAGGAGAAATAGAGAACTGATCAGGGGAAACATGAAATTGTACAGGTAGTTAAGAGAATTAAGACTCAAGCTGAAAAAATTTGAATCTTCAGAAGAAGAACAAACATGGGTTATATACGTAGCCAATCTGGCCACCACCATAGAGGTGACAAATTCTCAACAAAACCAACACACAAAGATTCGAAAGTCTGCACGGATAAAAGCCACATCATCTAAGAAAGCATGAACGATGAAGGAAGTTTCAGAATGGTCATTTTTACAATTTTGAAGAATTTTCAAAGCGCAACTTTAAGGCGAAACCCTGCTGAGCTCATTAACCACTGAAACAGGTGCTTTCGGTGGATGTTGTACACAAAAACTGCTCCAGTCAACCACCGAGAAACCCTGTCGGCTTAGATTTTTTTTTTTTGCATAAGTTTTTTTGCACAGGTCGAAGATTTTGGATATAAAATGAGTTGGAACCTTTTCCAATGCGTGTCTTATGAATTATCTCACTCACTCCAGCATCTGTTTTTGGTCTATGATGAAGAAAGAACGATTTCAAAGGTAAATGGGTAATTTCCTTTGAATTGAAAAACAGGGTATCCTGCCAACTCAGCCAACTCGACTTGGCTTCAGTAGAAGAAGAGTATTTTTTTAGCCTTGGAAGGCTGTCTACATATCATCAACAGTCAACAGGAGAAAAAATCAGAGATCTACCACTTTTTGAGGAATATTCCTTGTATCTTGCAAACAATTTTCATTTTCTATTTTTAGTAGATCAGTCCATGTTTTTGGATCAGAAGTTGTTTTGTAATCTTATAAATATTATAACAAAACATGAAACTAGGGTTCGATTCTGGACTGAGGAATGCTCTTTTTGTACTCAGACTTTCTATGCTAATACAGATCACAGGTTCCTTTCAGCTTTGATTGTCAGCTTTTCACCTTTTCTTCTGCATTATTATCTGGGTTGTCAACTTTTGAATGGCTGTTATCCCATTGTTGGTTCATAACTTGATAATAAGTCTTTCGATTGTCTCTTAGACCTTGCTTCGCACTGGTTTAGTGATAATTTGTTCTCCACCCACTTTAAAGCCACTTGCTGATTAATCAATTCTTGAAAGCACTGTCTATTCGTTTATCACTTTGATGTTTGAATGCTATAAAAGCTACATTAAGTTGTCCCATTGATCACACCTTCATAAAACAAAAAAACATCCATTTTTAAGTGCAAAGCACCTCCCTAGTAACCACAACCACAGAGGTTTCTTGGAGTGATAACAACAAGAAACCAGAGATTATAAAAAAAAACGCAGATTGTATAAGCGCAGTCTATATAGATGATACAAAGATTATTAAAACTTTGCACTGGTTTAGTGATAATTTGTTCTCCACCCACTTTAAAGCCACTTGCTGATTAATCAATTCTTGAGAGCACTGTCTATTTGTTTATCATTTTCATGTTTGAATGCTTTAAGCTGCATTGAGTTGTCCCATTGATCCAACTTCATAAAATACAAAAAACATCCATTTCTTAAGTTACCAAGCACCTCTGGTCTGCAACCACAGAGGGTTTCTTGGAGTGATAACAATAAGAACGCAGAGATTATAAAAAAAACGCAGATTGTATAAGCGCAGTCTATATAGATGATACAAAGATTATTAAAACGCAGATAATATAAACGCAGTTCATATAGATTATACAGAGATTATTAAAATGCAGATTGCGCTGAGCTAAATCACATGAAAACACATACAAGGTAGATTGCGCTGAGATAACAAAATTTTCACCGTGGTAGTAAATGAATGGATGGAATGCAATGATAGGAATTGCAAGATATAAACAAAAAAAATGCAGGCTCATCTTACGGTAAAAATGCATTTGAGCTCAGGTAAAAACACAATCAAACTCGAGATAAAAACTCATTCCATCTTACGGTAAAACACATTTAAGCTGAGGGTAAAACACCATCCATATCAAGATAAAAACACACTTCATCCTACTGTAAAAACGTATTTAAGATCAAGGTAAAAAAAAACACAATCCGTCTCAAGATAAAAACACACTTCATCCTACTGTAAAAACGTATTTAAACTTAGGGTAAAAACACAATCTCTCTCAAGATAAAAACACACTTCTTCCTACTGTAAAAATGTATTTAACTCAGGATAAAAAACCACAATCCGTCTCAAGATAAAAATGCACTTCTTCTTACTGTAAAAACGTATTTAACTTAGGGTAAAAACACAATCCGTCTCAAGATAAAAACACATTCATCATCCTACTGTAAAAGCGTATTTAAGCTCAGGGTAAAAACAAAATCCATCTCAAGATAAAAACACACTTCATCCTACTGTAAAAACGTATTTAAAATCAGGGTAAAAACACAATCCGTCTCAAGATAAAAACGCACTTCTTCCTAATGTAAAAATGTATTTAACTCGGGGTAAAAACACAATCTGTCTCAAGATAAAAACACGCTTTTTCCTATTATAAAAACGTATTTAAATCAAGGTAAAAACACAATCCGTCTCAAGATAAAAACACATTCATCATCCTACTGTAAAAACGTGTTTTAACTTAAGGTAAAAACACAATCCATCTCAAGATACAAACACATTCATCATTTCATCCCAATACAGAAACATGCATTCATTGTCAATCAAGGTATGGACTTGTTGTCTATTAGTGAAATACAATTCGAGGTAATATTGTTTATTAATTATGAAATTGCTCGTATACATTAATGTTGTCCATTAAATATTGATGTCTTCAAAATGCAAGTGTTGTCTTTTAAATAAATTGCTACAAATAACCAGTAAATTTGCTAACCCATGATATTGTTGATTCATTAATACATAACAAAAATTGTATACATATCAAGAAACACCCTCATGCAATTAAAATACACTGTCATAAAATGTAGTCCAAAATAACTTATAAATTGTCATTCAAGTGGGAAAATATGCAAGATGAATTGTCTTCAAATAAATTAAAGTGTAGAGGTAAAATCGCAGGCCAGAGGTGTAAAAATATAAGGTAAATTCACAGAGTAAAGGTAGATCAGAAGTATAAAACCACATCGTAATTTTGTCAGGAGAAGCATTAAAAACGCAGACTTAAATTATTTC
>SNQJ01S0023181.1:119477-137508 GCA_010110895.2 Picea sitchensis | reverse complement strand
AGTCCTCTAATGTTCCAGGTGATGACCTTCATCATTAAGAAGGAGGGGTTGAGTGGAGGTATCCCTCCGATAGCTTGTGGATCTGGCCCGAGTTTATCATAAGGTTGTCGGCTTCCTTGATCAGTTGGTGCACAGTTTTCCGCCCTCTTCTTTTGTTCTCTCGAGGGATTCTCTTCGAGCCAGAGCTCAGGTCCGTTGCTATGCCCAAGCGTGTCGTAGAGCCAGTTGAGGAGTTTAGAAAGACCTTATGGACTTTGCACAATTGTTCTTCAGGGAGGGTTTGTAGGTCTTTCTGATTGAGAGCTTCCTCCAGCTTTTCCAAGTCTATTCCTGCCAGGTCTCGGTCGTCAATCAGCATTGGAGTGTCCCCGTCCCCTTCTCCTCTGTCTTCTATGTGGGTTTCGCCAGTTGTAGGAATAAGGTTGATATTTGGGCTGTTCTTTTGCCTCTATTGAGGGTCCTTGTGTGGGTCTTGGATTTCCTCTTCTTCTGGCAGTTGGTCCAAAATCTCATATGATTTTTTGGTTGCAATTTTTTGACTGGAATCTGGAATTTTCTTTCTTGGGGGGTTTCTCCTTTTTGATATGATAGTGGTGAAGCCATCCTTTTGCATGGTTTCGCTTGCCTTTGCGGCTTGTTTGGTGAGAGGGCATTCCCGATATAGGTGGCCATGTTCATGGCACCTCCTGCATCTAAAAGGAATGTGCTCATAATCCAGAGTTTGTTGCCAGTCCTCATCCTGGTATTCAAGGGTTACTGTTCCAGGGAGTGCTTTGGAGATATTCATGTATACACAGATCCTGTCATATGAGGTGTATTTTCTCTGCTTTGTAGCTTCCGAAGCTTTGACATACTGTCCTAGGGTATTACCTATGCCCATTAGGATCTCTTCCAGCCATAATTCTTGTGGGAGGGAGTATAGACATATCCATATAGGGGCCATGGTGAAATCTTCTTTATCCGGGCTGAATCTTTCAGTCCAGAAGCGTAGGAACAACCCTGCAGAGTTGAAGAAGTATGGCCCATTTTCAAAGATCCTGTCCTTGTCCTCTAGGTTGTATAGGATGATGGTGAAGAAACCCTTGGAGCTGAGTTG
Organism: Picea sitchensis; assembly: GCA_010110895.2. Taxonomy (NCBI): domain Eukaryota; kingdom Viridiplantae; phylum Streptophyta; class Pinopsida; order Pinales; family Pinaceae; genus Picea; species Picea sitchensis. The sequence continues at coordinate 136,412 of SNQJ01S0023181.1, read as the reverse complement.
CACCTCATAGTCTCCTTTAGGGTTCCACCAGTGCTTAATACATTTGTTAAGGTCCCTCTCTGTGGGCCAAAGTCCCAGAAATTTACCAATGAGGGCATGTTCTTTCATAAATTGTGTTTGCTCTCCAACCCTGGTTGAACTAAGGAGATATCTCAGAGGTTTTTCCATTTGTGGAATACATTTACCTGGTTCCCAACTTCGTGGCGGCTTTGGCTGGGATGTTCCTGCTTCTATGTCCATTTCCGTTCTCAGACCTTGCTCCTTGGCTAAGAGTTGCTCTCTTATCTGCGGCGGCGACTCGAAGGTGGGTCTCCTTGCTCTGATGCCCGATTTTTCATTGGCCGCCACATTGCGGTATGAGGGGGGTTTCCCCCCCCCTCCTCACCCATATCGGTGTGTCAATGACCACCAGGTAATCGTGGTCGTGCTGGTAGCTTTCCGTGCCTGGTTCTGTATGCGGACTACAACAAGCTATGCCCCTGAAGGACTAGGGTTTCCCATCAATTCGCGCAAGAGCGGGATAATAAGAAACACATGTTATTAACTATTAAACCGAGTTATAATTATAATCATTTATTCAAATTCATACTTAAAATAAAACTTTTATACTTGATCATATTTGGAATTCTTTTAACATATTATCAATAATTCTTTTCAATTAAATTTTGGAATTGTATAAAAAATTATAATTATAACCATTTATTCAAATTTGTACTTGAAATAAAACATTTATACTCATAATTTGGAACTCTTTTGACATATTAATGTTTAATGTAAATTAAAAAAAACACAAATCTTTAGTTAATTTGAAATATTTACACAAAAATTACTGGAATATATTAAATTAGAGAAAGATTGAATAAATTTTCTAAATATATATATTGTTAATATGAAGATAATCCTAATAAATTTAGAAATATAAATTCTTTTTACTATGTTTTTAGATAAAACATTACATATAGTATATTCTCATTAGTAAAAACACCTATGTTTAAACTTATCATAACTATTTAATCATAGATAAAACTTCAATATGATTCAATCTTTTATATTTAATATATTCATAAAATTTTATTTATAGAGAAATTATGAAGTAAAAGAAAAAACATAAAAAGATAATGTGTATGCAACATTTTTGCCACTTAAAGTATTGAATTAAAAAAAAGTCAAAACATAAAACATTTATATAATCCCTTTTTTAATAATACATCATATAATTTGTTTTATTATAGATTTTTTTTCAATTTATAATTTATATGAATTAAAAGAATTAATTTAAAATTGTTGGACAATTGGTTATAATTGATGTCAATCCTTTGAGAAGTCTTGAAGTCCTAGAGAAGTGGTCGAGATTGATGGTGAGTCATTGATGTCAACAAGAGTGGTTGATGTCAACAGATGTGATAGTGCATTTGATGAAGTCTTGATGAAAGCTACACAAAACCCTGAAGGTGTGGTTATGGAACCTAAAGTTGTTTGAGGAATAAAAACAAGAAGGATAGTGTAAATGCAGGTAATACATTCATAGATGGATAGTACTCACCATGCCAAAACAATAATTCATTCACAAGTACATTCACTCACACACTCTATTGAATATCTTCTAGTGAACTAGTGATCTATTGACAAGTTTGCGACAACGAAATATGAGGTAGCAAATAGTGAGAAGTGCGAGAGTTTCAATATTATAGAGGAGAGCTAGGGTTTTCCCTAAAAACCCTAATTTGGTTGACCCTTGTGGGTCACATAGCTAGTGTCTCGCGAGACACCCATGCGGGTTGCCTAGTGCTTGTCATGCGAGGCCCCGCGTGACAAGAGGTATTTGTCCCATGAAGACAAGACAAAACTGAGGAGAAATGCTTGTGTTAGGTTGCTAAGGCCGAGGTTGGTCTGAGTATTAGGATCAAAGGCATAAGTTAATTTAAAATGTAAAGGTATGTTATTCTATGTGTTATGAGGTTGCATCTTGGTGATATTGTGGAACATGTTTGAGGCATGTCTTTGTGACTTTTAGTATATTCCTTGAGACACATCTTGGATGCACATGTTGGTTGAGGTATATTTGTTGAGGCACTTTGTCGATGATATCTTATGGTACATGGTGTATGGCATGATTGGGACATGTCATGAGTGATTTGGTATATTGTTGAGGCACATTTCATGGTACATGGTTTATGGTACATGTTGGCACATGATTGATGATACCCCCGCGGGTTTCCTAGTGCTTGTCACACAAGGCCTCACGTGACAAGAGGTCTTTGTCCCGCGAGGACAAGACATAATTGAGGAGAAGTGCTTGTGTCAGGTTGTTGAGGTTGAGGTTGGTTTGTGTATCAGGATCATAGGCACCAAGTTAGTTACATATGTAAAGGTATGTTATTCTATGTGTTATGAGGTGCATCTTGCTGATATTGTGGAACATTCTTGAGGCATGTCTTTGTGAGTTTTGATATATTCCTTGAGTCACATCTTGGATGTATATGTCAATTGAGATATATTTTTTGAGGTATTTTATTGATGATATCTTATGGTACATGATGTATAGCATAATTGGAACATGTCATGAGTAATTTTGTATATGGTTGAGGCACATTTCATGGTACATGTTGGCACATCTTGTCACATGGTTGATTATATGGTACATATTTGGTACATGGTTTATGGATGTTATAATGTACTTTATGCACATGGTTTGATGTCACAAACCTTAATTTTCTTTTTAATAGCATGAACACAATTTACATATCTACAGATATTTGTATGGTATACCTTAGGGTTCCTATTGATATTATATATCCATACTATTGATCAAAATAAAAAACCTATAGTCACTCTAATCTTTTATATTCACTTACATATAAACCTTACCAATTTTATATACATTGGACCCTTATTAACACTATAAAATCCTTTAATATACAATGTATGTCTTTCAAATACCAATATATATCATTCAAATAACATTATAATTCTTTGTGGAAACCTCACATACTATAATATTATAGGTCCTTGTGAAAACCTCACATACTACACAACTGTAGAAAAGATTTAGGGTGTACGATTTAATTTCCTTATACCAAAGTCGAACCCAAGTATCCTTTCATATTCTTATGACATAATGCGTGTTAATCAACAAATCACTCATATTAAATTTACACACTGTATGATGTTAATGCTTGTTGTGATCCCCGTCCTTTGCAATGATAAACAAGACATATGGAAAACGTTTGGTGAAGCCCTATAGAGGTTTTAAAGGAGGTTTAATGCGTCATGATCTTAGCCGTTGATTTTAAAGAAATGTTTCTCCGATCAACTACCACCTGGAGGAAGTACGGGATCTCGATTTCAACGACGGTTTCAGGATTCCTACGAGGTTTTCCGAAACCGTGAGGTTGTCATTTATCAATTTTTTTTTCTCTGTAAGAAAATTGTAGTGTTTTGAGAAAATGAGCTCTCTCTAAGAGTGTTATGAAGAGACTTACACTATAAGAGTTGTTTTGCGTGAGGAGTTACCTTGAGGCTTACTATACATGAGGAGTTACCCTATAGCTTTCTCTACGCGAGAATTTATCCTGTGAGTTTTCTCTACATGCGGAGTTACTCTGCAGAATATTTTTTTGAATAGAGTTATTCGTTCCTCGCAGGTTTTCCCACCATGGAAAGGGTTTTCCAACCGGAGAAGACCAAATTGTTTCTCTTATGTAAGTACAGTCGTCTTATTATCATAACTCGATATAATGTCTTTCCTCTGTTGATATATTTTGTATATCTTGAGACTAAAATCAAATCTTTGTTACATGTTTGGTTAATTCTACTCGTACGCGTTTTCTCTGACGAAGGCAGTAAACCATAGGTTATTCCCTCACTGATAAGTATTAGTTTTGGTTGAAAATGTTTAATTCCTTTATTTATATCGAATTTATTCTAAGATATTAAAGAGGAACTAACTAATTTTATTAGTTGCTTTTATTTTGGGTCCAAACCAACTGGGCTTAATGACCCTATTCCAAAAATGAACTCGTGGGTGGAATTATCTATATGCGTTTCTTACGATTTATTCTCTAGAAGTCGACCTGCGAACTTCAAGCTCGTGATTTATACATGAGTTATTAGCTTTCCAAATCTCATATTCAGAATGGGTTGTATATATGAAAAATAGTCTTTCATGGATTATGGTTTATGCTTCCAAGTTCCCTCCTAACAGAGATGGAATATTTAATTTGAGTCTGTACCGAACTTTGGGAGCTCTAAAGATGTTTTGTTTACAAAGGTCTACGTGATTCACTGTAGATAGATTTTCGTGGTATTTTTTTTGTACAGTTATATGTAAGTCCTATTGAACAAACAATTATGGGTTTTGTTTGTCCTTCTGGACTGTTAACACAGATTTTGTTTCTCTATTTATCATTTTCGCTATACTTATCTGGTCTTGTAAAATTCTTTTACGAAATGTAAATTCATTTTTATTATATTTCACGAATTATTCACAGCAGCTATTCTGGGATAATCTGTTATTGAAGAGTTTGTTGAGAAGGCTGGGAGGCGTTGTAAAACTTCACAAGAAAGGGCCGAATGCAAAGCAGATGGAAAAGCAATCTGTCCCATGACTATTTTCGCTCATGGAGAAGTTAAATACTTTCTTTCTTTCTTTCTTTCTTTAATCCCTGCGGGAAGGCCTGGGATTATAGCAATGGGATTATAGCAATGAATTTATGTTTGATTTGACATTAATTTATGGTTGACTTTAAAATTTTCAGAAATTCTAATGTTTAACATAAGAATTTCAATTCATATATTTTGAGAAATAAATGAAATATTTCATTTACAATCTTATTGGCTGATAACTTTGAAGCGTTAGAAAGTTTCAATTCATATATTTTAAAATAAATAAAAAATATATTTATTATAATTTATTGGCTAATAACTTTGAAATGTTATTGCAGGCTTCGCTCTCATACTTAATTAATTTATTTTTTCTTCTTCTTCTCTTGTAGTACCTTGTCCTTGTAGTGACCTTTAGTCCTTTCACGCTCTCCCATTCTTTTTTAAACAATGTAGATCCGTCGATTCAAGCGGCTATAAGCACATACATACAACTTGGTCTGCCCTACCCTACCCTGCCCGTCGTATTAAACATTATTTCAGAGTCCGTGTAATGATGATGCACCGCGACAAAATTTTCGAAATGTGAATTTATTTTTCTTCTTCCAACTACTCTTACCTTAATTACTTACTGTCCTTGTAGTGACCTAACCTTCAGTCCTTTCACGCTCTCCCATTCTTTTTTAAACAATGTAGATCCGTCGATTCAAGCGGCTATAAGCACATACATACAACTTGGTCTGCCCTACCCTACCCTGCCCGTCGTATTAAACATTATTTCAGAGTCCGTGTAATGATGATGCACCGCGACAAAATTTTCGAAATGTGAAAATTGCAATCAGTCCAGCGAGCAGCAAGTGCGTGTTTTAAATGAAGATTGGTTGCAGACAGTCCAATGGTATTTATTTAGAGAGCCACTGTTATTTTGCAACGACCAACCTCGGCCTTGAGATTCGTTTACGGTAATCAATGGTTGTGAATCTTTAATAGACGCGTAAATTCTGCAAGCCATGTGCGTGGGACAAAGCAAAACCATGGCTGTCAGTTAGAGCCGGGCAGGACAACCCAATTGACGGTCGACTCTACGCGTCTTGCTTTACATAATCACACTCTTTCAAATCATAACCAGAAATAGTAAGATTTAGAACAACAAACAAGGCATTACCAATTAAAAGTGTTGATGGGGACCCTTCAGTCCACACTGCCGAGTAGAGAAGGTATTATTTGGACATAAGCGTCAACCCCCCTAGGCCACGTGTGCTTTAGTATTTTCTTTTTGGTTTTGAGGTAATATTAGTATAAAGTTTCCATAATCCCTGCGATTTTGACTTTTGCAATTGTTGTCATTAAAGCAATGTACAAAACACTCAAGGTATTGCTTTCCCTCTTCCGAAACACACATATGGTCATCCATTGTCTAATGGGTGCAGTTATAATTTTTTTTTATTTTTTCGTAATTATTATTACCATTGTCTAATGGGTGCAGTCTAATTGTTATTATTTTTTTATTTTTTTAATAATGTAGAAATCATAATTTTAAATTATTTAAATTATATTTTTAATACATAAATTACTCAACGCTTTCAAAATATCCGAAATATATAATTTCCACCATTAAAATATATTTTTTTCTAAATTTCCAAACTACTGTTCTCATGTTTTGAGCTTTAGTCAATCTTAAGATTAACCTTTTTTACATGATTGTACATGTAAGATATATTAAGATTAACCTTTTTATATGATTGTACATGTGAGATTTAGAATATTAAGAGTGGGATAAGAGTTAATATTTTATATATTTTAATTTAAAATAATAAAAAAATTAAATTAATAATTAATTTATAAATTTATTAAATTCAAATAAACATATTCTCAAAAATTTAATTATTAATTGATTTACTTTTTTATTTTATCAATATTATTTTAAAATAAAATATTTTTCATTTTCAATATTTTATAAATTTATTTTAAAATATCATTTTCCATATTTTTATTTATTGATTTCACTTATTCCCTTATTTTATATTATTGTTTTTAACATAAATATATATTTTTAACATTTTAATTAATTTTGCATATATTTAGTCAAGATTATCATTTTTCTTATACCTTAAACTTCTAGAAATTTAGACTAAATTATGTATGTTCTGGAATTTAATTTTTATGTCGGTCTTTTAATATTGATAGCAAGACAATAGATTAATTAATTTATTGTAATAATATTGACCATATGTATCCGTATTATTTATTCAATTTAACATAGTACCTCTTTGCTATGGAAAGCCACAACAATTCCAAAAAAGGATCCCAAGTGTACCAAAATCTTATTTATTGTTATCTTTATGGTTTCTATCCTTAACAATAGCTTTTCGATTTTTAATTATTGTCATTTTTCCTTTTTTCTTGGCTTCTTTTACCTTTTGAAATTCCTTCCTTAATTTGGCTTGGTCTTTAGGAATTAGGTCTTCATTTATAAATATTCTTAACCCTTTTAAGCTCAAAGATTTGTTGAGTATGTTATATTTATGGTTAGTACAACTTACTTTGACATGAATCAACTTATCTTTATGTTCAATTATTAGTCCCTGCCATGGGACTATAGCAATGAGTTTTCTTTTGATGTCACATTGATGTCACATTAATTTGCTTTTTATCATAAATTTGTGTATGCAATGTAATGTTTAACATAGGAAAACAAATATATATTTTTGTATATAATAAAAATATTTGTGTTTCTCATTTCTAATTGGTTGATAGAATTGAAGTGTTATTGCTCCCTTCACGTCTTTAATATGTAGAATTAATTACATAATCAATGAATTTCACCAATCACCATATCTAAATATAAAAGTTGTACTATTTAGTTATTATTATGCATTATTATATTTATATTATATTTATTATCTAATATATTATTTATTATTATATTTATTATATTTATATTATATTTATGAATATTATAGTTCCATTCAACTTATTGTTCAGTATACATTTTAAATAACAAACAATCCTCAATTATTATCTTTTGACAAAAAAAATCCATTATTTGTGCATTTAGTTATATTAAGTTTCATTGTTCAATATGTATTTCCCAACTAACTCGGGAAGGACTACTTGCCATACAACCCTTGTTTGTTTTTATAGTAAAGAAAACCCTATATAACTAACCCTTGTTTGTTTTTATAGTAAAGAAAACCCTATGTAACTTGTATTTACTTTCCTTAGTAAAAGATCTCTAATTGTAAGTGCGTTTAAAGTAGCATGTAGTCTTATAGTCCCTGCACAAGGGCAACAGGGACTACGATTTTTCAATATGCTATTTAATCCTTGCACGTAAATAATACATTTTAACTAAAGTTTTAGCATTTTCATACAATTTTCAAGTTATTATTTCGTTTTTTTTCCCAAGTTTTACGTTTGAGGTCTTATTTGGCCTCATATCGCAAGCCCCTTTAAAATTAAGAAATGAGATGCTTAAAACTTAGTAAATGGAATATGTACTATGCAAAATGAATTATTGCTAAGTTTAAAAATAGCATTAATTCCAAAAATTTAATGCTTAATGTTTGGGATCTTCACTGTTAAGTTCCCCTTCTTGATTACGTGTATAGTTAAGTGTTCAAATTAGGTGTCCAACAACAAAGCGTCACTACCATGCAAGATTTGTGTCCATCAAAGAAAGTCAAGTCCCATAAATAATTAGTTGATCAAGACCATGCCAGGCCAAGCCCATTCCATCATCGAATGAACCAGGACCATCCAAGACCATTCCACAGTCGAATGAACCAACCAGTCTCTCCTACTCAAGCCCATTACATCAACGAGTCACCCTGTCTTTGGCTTTGCATAGGGTGTCTCCAATAAAGTTTTTCTTCCCAACCTATTGTAAACTTGATCCAACTATCTAGTCTAGTAAAGTCTCGGGTCTCTGGCTTTGCAAAGGGTGCCTCTAATGGAGTTTGGCTTTGCAAAGGGTGCCTCTAATGGAGTTTTCCTTGCCGACTAATTGTGGCTTTGCAAAGGGTGCCTCTAATGGAGTTTTCCTTGCCGACTTATTGTAAACTTGATCCAACTATCCATTGTTGTAAATCCTCCATTGTTGTAAATCCTTAGGTGGAAATTGCTTGGGAAGCCTTTCGAAACGCTCTCAAAGCATCACATATTTTTTGGTGCACAACCTTCTTCATTAGTCTGCATAAGAAGAACAACAGGTGAGGTTTTCGGTTTACACTACATCTTTGAGGTAATTTGCAACATATTTGCAACATTTTTAGGTTCGATTTTAACTCTGATGAATTTCTCAGAACCCTTAAAATTCAGAAGCATTTACTGTAAGAATGCATATAAATTAATGCTTGAAAACATATATTGCAAAAAATATAGGTTATCTAGCTAATGTGAACAATAAAACATATCAAAAATCAAATTTTAAAAATCCCTAAAACAATCTGGTAAATTAAAATTTGGGTATACCATTAACTTGCAGATTAAATGATTTAATTGCATATAGGAGCATCAGTGACAACACAACTCTAAAAGGTATGTATAAATCTTTTCAAACATTAACTTGTCTCTACACTCTTCTGTAATTAAACTACATGAATAGGATTAAATTATATTTTCAGCCTAGTATTTTAGACAAGTTCAACATAACTGCTTACCTAGGAGCTTGAAGAGATTGACCAGTGCAGCCGAGATGTTGACTTCCCAGTAGAGTGAACTTGTACAGATACCTTTGCATATTTCATCAGAAACATTTCCATCTCTAGCCAACTCAATTGCATTTGTGGTGCATTTGCTTCATAGTTTAATGATTGAGAAGGCAGAATTGGGGCCATGAAAAAAATTCCCTGGGCTAGACCTCCCTGCACGCGTTTGCAGTAAGAGAAATATTTCAATGCGGTTTCATTGAAGTAAGGTGCATTTTATTCATTTCGAGTGTCTAGCACAATAAATACGGAACCAGTGTTTTGGAGGTTAATGAAATCGTTGGAAAAGAATCAATTCATATTACTTATATAATATAACAAGCACTCAACCTCATAGTCTTGCAGCTGTTCTCCCTTCTTCGCCAGGTTTGTCGTCGGCAGTCTATAGTTCGTCAAAGTCTGGGACTAAAACTTACTCTGTTATCCAATTCTCCCTTGCTCTGGTGTTGATCTGGGAAACCAAAAGATCTTAGTGCCACCCAGACTCCATCCAAAGATGGAAGAGATTCCTACAGGATTGCTCAAACCGGTTTTAATTGAAGAGCGGTGAAACTGAAAATTAGAACAACACTTAATTTGTAAACTATGCTTTCCATCTAGCTGCTCCCTTCACCTTTCATTTTCTCATGAGAGCTCTAAGTTCGAGGAAGATGGTGGGGAACAAAGCTGAATTCAATCGTATTCCGGATTATTCTGTATCCAGATTTCCAAAGAGATTGCTTTCACCTGCAAAACGAGGACCCGGCTCCAAGACTATTCGTTTTATCCACCCGGAATGATCGAACCAACAAACTTTCATTTGTTTTGGTTGTTTGTAGTCCTCAAGGGTGCACCGGATCGAACGCTTGGCCTGGCTAGCAAGGTCGAGGGCGTGGAAACCCTAGGACATGCTTACAAGCGGATGACAGATACAATGTGCATTTACAAGCGGATGACAGATACAATGTGCATTTAAAGAATGAATATCGCAAGATAAGTGGACAGCATGCATTTTCGAAAACAAGTCACTTGCCACCAACCTGCCAAATGTAGAGTTCCTCATCAATTAATTTTAATTACTGTGCATATTCTTTGATTATTTGAGATCTAATAATTGACTTTTGCAATTCATGTTTTCTTTTTATGTTTTTTCATCATTCATCAAGTGAATAGTAAATGTTTAAATGTAAAGCAAGGTAAGTAAGGAGCCGCTCCTACTCATAACTCATAAGAGGAACGACGTGCCTGTGATTAGAACGCTAGTGAACACGACTGCCAATGCTCAATAATAATATTTATTCTTGAAACCCTAAGTCTCTTTACATTTTTTACTTTAAAGATAAAGAATATTTAAAGAATAGCCACATGCAAGTCTTTATCTCCTTTTTGTTATTTTACAATTATTTGAATAATAATAATTAAATAGGTTAACTTTTAAAAATAATTCTTAAGTAACTTAATTTATAAGTCTAGTAAAAAGAAATAGGTTAACTTTTAAAAATAATTCTTAAGTAACTTAATTTATATGTCTAGTAAAAAGAATAAAGAATGCAAACAAGTTTTTAAAATTTTACTTTAAAAACAAAGAATAGCCAAGTGCATGGCTTTATCTCCCTTTTGTTATTTTACAATTATTGGATTAATAATAATTAAATAGGTTTATCATGCAATATTTCGAAATAACTCTTTAAGATTTTGATTTTGTAATTTATATGTCTGGTAAAAAAAAGCTGATGAGAGAGCTCCTCTAGAACTCATCAATCCCAACTCAGAATGACTGCTCTCAAAATGTAGGCTTCGGTTGGGCTGGAGCTGTAAATTGGGCTGGAGCCTTACGGCTCAGGTTCAAGATTTGCTCCACCTGGACTTTGCACTTATGGGGGACCTAGGTATCACCAGAACACTTTGAACCAGAGCACGAAAGAGTGAAATGGAATGAAAAAATAGTGATATGATGGAAAAAGAGAGCTATGTCATTTCGGGATCAATAACTGCACAATGTATTTAAGTTTAAGCCATAAACATTGTCAGTGTCACCAACCAAGCTGACCATTATTTCTTCGAAATCTTTAAGCTGGAGAGATCACTTCCCATCTGCATGGCTAACGGACCCAACTTCAACCTCACGTGAAATTTATGAAAGATAGAGTGTCAGGATCAATTAATTTTAATTACTGCGCAATTTCTTTGTTTATTTCAGATCTAATAATTGAGTTGCACTTCTAACGCAAGGTCTTAGTTTAATAAATGTTTAAATATAATTCAAGGGTAGGTAATGTTAGAATAAAGCTTACTTTAGTAAGAGATTACTGTTGTAACTGTGAGTTTCTAGGTTTATTATTATTAGCTAATCAGATCCACTTAAGTCAGTGATCTGCATGCTATATATGTAACCTCCATTTGTTTGTTAAGCAATGAAAAACGTTTTGTGTTGTGTGAATTAATTCTTCCAATTTTATCTGGTAAGGAGCCTCTCCTACTCATAATTCATAAGAGGAATGATTTTCTTGSGACTAGTATGCTCGTGAACACGAGTGCAAAGCAATACTAATATTTATTCTTGAAACCCTAACTCAAACCTGATTAAGGGCATTTTACAAACCTGATTAAGGGAATTTTTTTAAAAATTTTACTTTAAAGACATGTGCATCGCTTTATCCTTTTGTTTTTTTACAATTATTTGATTATTAATCATTAAATAAGTTTATCATGTAACATTTTTAAATAATTTTTAAGATTTTGTAATTAAGATGAAAGGTGTATATCTATTGGTAATGGGCACGATTAATGAACTTTTAATCTAAAATTTTAATTTGATGGCTAACAATTGAAGATGCTGGCATATTCTTAGTCGTCTTCCCAAATCAATGAATGTGATTTACTCTTCATAACTTCCTTGTATTTTTGAATGCATCTGTTATACTTTTTAACATTTACCTAATCATATTAAGAAATTACTGTAACACTATATAATTGTCACTTTGGATTATTAACGGACACTACTTCAACTTCCTCCTCAGCTGTCTCTGTGCGTCTCAACTATCCGCGAGTTTCATATTTCAAAAAACGTTCTCAGCTGATACCTTTAAGCCGCGAGTTAGGTTGTTCTAGTTTATATGTCTAGTAAAAAAACATTCATAACAACTATCTTGCGAGGAATCGGGAGATACTTTCTTTCTGGGAGAGAAGGAAGGAATCATTAGTTTGGATCTTTCATGCCAGCGCCACACAACATCTGGTCAGCTAGCCATGAAATCATATTTGAATTTAGGGTAAATTGAAGTGCCTAGTTCTCTCTTTAAGGCTTGAAGGGCGGTAGTGGATAGTGTGAGCCTATAAATTAGTTAGTTTCAAAATATGATTTTGCATTTTTTAATATTATCAATAAAGTGAATCTACAGTTTGCTTCAACACCGTTGCTAGGTTTTGTTACACCGTCGTTCCCTACGTCAAAGGCTCCTTCTTGGCTCTCAATTTCCTCGAGGCAATCCACAGGGATCAGCGAAGCGACGTGATCTCGCCCCCCATATTTTAAACTCATCTGCTACTAGATTGCTGTCAAGGACACAGAATGGATGGACATGCTGCACAAATACTCCAACTATCCCATCAGTACATATGCTTTCATAAGGGACTTGCTCTTTGTTTTCTCTTTCAAACAAACTGCTCTCCTCTATTGGCATGGACTTGCTGCCTTGTAGCCGATCTTATTTTAATATGTTTTTTTCGTATTGTTTCCTTTAAGAATATCTACATCAATTCGTTTCTTATTTCCATATGACTCGGGTGTATGAAATGTATGTGTCTCTATTTGTTGACTACTATGAATATAAAAATTACCACTAACTATCTAAGTAAACATAGACGATATACAATTCTCTTTCTTTTCTTTTGACTACCGTGAATTTAAAATGTAACTGTTTATATGCACATAACCAATAATTTAACCTATTTAGGTAGGGAAGAAAATAACTCTATATATTTACTTATAAACATAAGCGATATATAAACCACAAAATATATAAACCACACGGCTAAATTCTTACTGTCTATATTTAACCCATAACTTTGTTTTCTATTTCAACATTCCTACTAGAAGAAATGCAAATATATAGAAATCGATACCTGTATAACTTTGCAACTGAAGAGATGGAGGAAACAACAATCAGAAGTTCGTTGTTCCTCCCAACCCTAATCCAGAACAACCAAATCTACTTGCTCGGAATACCCCCGAGCCTGATCGCTGAACCACAAGAATGAAGACTGTAGTTATTATTCCTGTAAAACTTCCTCTCAAATTTCACACATTTCGATGCTATGGTATGTTTCCGAGTCATGTGTGCCTATTTCTCAATTCATGTGAACTGTTGTTTTTCACTTGCCTAGGACTTTTGGTTATTAACGAGCCACCTGCTCAACATTAAATCTCACTTGAGTTTTGACCATATTTCCTGGGAAGATGTCCTTTGCACCACTTGAGTTCAACCCAAGTTATTGCCACTTGGTCCTCCATAAAATGCCACTTGTTATTCCTCGTTATTCCTTGAGTTCAAGCCAAGTTATTTCCACTTGGTCCTTCATAAAATGCCACTTGTTATTCTTCCCTGTGGGTGAGCAATCACTCTTTAACAACTACCTTCATATTGTTATTTTCTTTTTTTTATTAAATTAAAATTTAAAATGTCTCACAATTGTTTCAACCACCCTTGGTCAAACTTAAAAAATTCAATAGTTCAATTATATAAATAAAATAAAGTTTTAATAATTCAAAATCCGGGATATTACATACATCCCACATTAAAGTTTAACATCGTCCTCCTTATTACTCAAGGTCCTTTGAGTCCTCTCGAAAAATAATTGGATATGCATCTCGCATATAACTCTCCAATTTCCAAGTAGCTTCCTCGTAACTAAGGTGCCTCCATTTAACCTTAATTTAGGTGTTTTCATTTAACCTTAATTTCCTCTATCGAGAATGCCCTCCAGTTCCACTTGGAATTCTCCTTTGGGTTTCACCTCTATCACATCCCAATCAATCACATGAATAGCATCACACACATACTTTTTATTGAAACCGGAAGTACCAACTGATAGGCTACTGGACCCACTCACTCTTTTTAACACTTCGAAGGATCCACAATATCTTGGAGCTAACTTAGTACAATTCCCTAGTTTCAAAGAACTTTTCAAGAGTTTTACTTTTACATAAACATGATCTCCAACTTGGAACTCTCTTCGGGTTCTTTTTAAATCTACGTAACTTTTCTATTGGTCTTGTGCCACCTTCAAGTTATGTTGTACCTATTTCACCGTTAGATACATATATTTTAACATATCAGGACCTAAACTTAGGACCTAACATTACTCTGTCCACCAAAATAATCCAAGAAATTTGAGTGTTACATTTTCGTCCATAAAGTATTTCAAAAGGACTTAACTTTGTTGAAGCCTGAAAATGATTGTTATAAGCAAATTCAACAAGATATAAATACTCTTCCCATTTATTAGGCTTATCCATTACATACATTCTGAGTATATCTTCTAGAAATTGGTTTACCCTTTTAGTCTACCCATCTATTTGTGAATCATAAGAAGTACTAAATTTTAATTGGTTATCCAAACTTTTAAACAAAGTTTTCCAAAAAGTACCTGTAAACTTAGCATCTCTATCAAAAATTACAACTTTAAGCACACCATGTAATCTGTAAATTTCCTTCATAAAAATATAAACAATATTTATAGCTTTATAAGTGGACTTAACATGAATAAAATGTGATTCCTTACTTAATTTATCAACAACAACCATTAATTTATCAACAACAACCTCTATAGAATCATTATGTTTATTATTTCTAGGTAAGCCTTTTATAAAATCGATATTAATAACCTCCCATTTCCATTTTGCCCATTTCCATTTTGGAATAGGTAGGGGTTGTAGTAAGTCTGTTGGGTGCTTGTGCTAAGCTTTGTCTTTTTATGCATTTCTTTCAATATTAACAATTTTAATTCACTTGAATCAGGTATGTATAATATGTTGGTATACATTAGTAACCCATTTCTACTTATTCTGAAATATGATTCATTATTTTATGCTTCGCCTTCCGTTATTTATGGTTCAAGACTCGCTTCTTACACTCATGGTATAACTCTATAATCTTATTCATTTCCTCTTTGATCCATTTGATATCCAATTTACCTTCCAAACTATTTAGGGAAAAAATATTATCTTTTCTTCTAACTCTTTAATTGGATAATCAATTTTTATTTTTTTTTCTATTTCTTGTAATCTAATCTCCATTTTATGGAGCTTACTTTCCAATCCTAATATGATATTATGTATCTATTTATGAATATTGTCTTCAAATGATCCAAATTAATTATCAAACAATACCTCTAACTTGATTTGAAGCTTGGAATCTCTCTCTTATCTACTTTTATCTAATGATTCTAGATATTCACAAATACTATCTAGGGTTACTTTTCTAGGTCTTCCTTTGAGAGGTTTTTGTACATGTGGTGAATTTTTCATATTGGAAATAAATTGAAAATAAATTAAACAAGACTAGGAAAAAGAACTTGCACACCTAACTAGGTCTCTAGTTAGGTATAGATAATTTCTCCCATGGTCTTATTTAATCCAAGTCTCAGTTCAATGTTGCGTCTTGTTGATAATTTCTCCTAGGGTCTTATTTAATCCAAATCTCAGTTCAATGTTGCGTCTTGTTGCTTAAACCTGCATAAAATTAGGGTCCCCCTAGATCCATTGAAAGGAATAAAAAAATATATTTGATCAATAGGCCCCCTTTAAACTAAACACATAAATCCGACCTCTACTCAATTATTCACTACATGAGTTCACCATTGAAATTTTCACAACAAAAGTATTTCACCTTATAGGTATTTCCCCACAAAATTATATTTTATTGAGACTCCATAGTAGTACAACGAACCCAAGTGTAAATTATTCAAGCTATCAATTTATGTTAGAAACCTCACAACATACTAGATCCAGATTAGATCCAGATGTCATCATAGATTATCTAATACAACCATTTATATCCACCACAGGTACTTGAATGCCCTCCTCTACTCCACAAACAAAAGTATCTACTTGAAAGAGTGTGACACCTTTGTAACACTTAGAAGGTTGAAGATGAAAAACACTTTCTCTTAGATTGTCTAGCCTATACCTAGATTAGATCTCATTTTCAAAATATTTGTCACACTACCAACCTTTCTAACCTCTTAACTCAACAAAACTATAGTGATCTTGAAAAGTTTCTCTGAATGCTTTTTGAGCACAGAAACAAAATTCTAAAGAATCTCAAGTAATCACTTATCCTCTTAGATATGATAAACCAATTCAGTCTTAGTGGACATTAATCATCATTATATATATAATATTTCTATAATTATGTTATTTCAAAACAACTCCTTTATATTGGGTTGTAAAACATTTCTTAATGGGAAAAATGACATTTATTTTTATATTAAAAATATAAAATTAATACATAATTATATAAAAAATATTTAAATGTATATAATTTATTTATTTAAGTATTATTTATATAGTTATATTACATTATGTTATGCACAACAACTCCTCTATATTGGGTTGTAAAACATTTCTTAATCCCAAAAAAAA
>SNQJ01S0023181.1:78317-95280 GCA_010110895.2 Picea sitchensis | reverse complement strand
ATATATTGTTAATATGAAGATAATTCTAATAAATTTAGAAATATAAGTTCTTTTTACTATGTTTTTTTGGATAAAACATTACATATAGAATATTCTTATTAGTTAAAAAACATATGTTTAAACTTATCATAACTATTTAATCATAGATAAAACTTCCATATTCAGAGATGCTTTAATCTTTTATATTTAATATACTCATAAAGTTTTATTTATAGAGAGATTATGAAGTAAACGAAAAAACACAAAACTATAATTTGCATGTAACATTTTTTCCACTTAAAGTATTGAATACGAAAAAAAAGACAAAACCTAAAATATTTAGACAATTTTTTTTTAATAATACATTATATAATTTGTTTTATTATAGATCTTTTTTTTTTCAATTTATAATATATGAATTAAAAGAATTAATTTAAAATTGTTGGATAGTTGGTTATTATTGATGTCAACTCTTTGTAACGACCCCCATTGTTACGACTACATGCGATGCATAACAAGTGCATATATATTTTTTTAAAGCAGGAAAGTAACAATGACAACAATTGATCAACACAACTTGACGACGAACACAACACAAACAACAAACAACATAACGACTCAACATACTAGCACATCATGCAACTGGATGCAACATGCGAAAATCAATTAGACAAAATAAAAACGACAACCTGCCCATCCTACCCTGCAAGGTTAGGACCTCCAGGATACATAAGCAATGCTCAAGCCTAGGTCCCATCGATTTTGACCGTTTAAAACGACCCCGATCATTACGACTACATGCAACACAACGCAAAAGAAAATTTTCTTTTGTTTTTTTTCTTAAAGGTAGGAAGGAAACAACGACAACAATTAATCAATACAACTCGACGATGAAAACAATGCCCGCAAATCAGGCAAGATACAACAACGAACCAACATACTGTCACATCATGCAACAGGACGAACATGCGATAATCAAATGGACAATAAAACAACTAAGCTATGGGACAACATCAAGATCAACCAGACTCAACCAATATCAAATGACGCAGGTAACTTGAATCTTTATGGCTAGCGAGGAACCAACACAACCAGAGTTACAGCTCAAGAACCAACATAAATTACAACGAACATAACACCCACATTGGGAAGCACATGACTCTGGCTAGGTTATCCTTCATTTCTATCAATCGAGAAGTGCAATGATCCCCTCATTAGGAATCATGCCATCACAAGAGGTAGGCATGACAGTAACCAAGGCGCAACATAACATATCTAGAGAAATTACCCAAGGAAAATCCAATGCGCTAGGTGATCCGGATTATTTTCAGCACAAAATGAGAGCAGAGACATAATAAAGAAATGCATAGAGATATCACAAACATTCCATAATATAACAGAAATGTATGAGAGATGAAACCATAAACACAGATATACAGTAATACACGATTCCTATTAATGAAAGAAATGTACAAAAACTGTAACAATATAGAGTGAAAGACTCGCTAGAATGGTGGCAGCTTATCTTTGAGAAGAGATGTGACGACTACTCGTATTCACAAGAATATTATTACAATGAGGCTCTGAAGGCCTTTTACAATAATCAGGAATGCCAAAAACCCTATACATCCAAAAACCTAACCCTAGGAGATGTAGCGCCAAAAGTCATGTGGGCCCCGTTTGGGTAAGTTAGTAGATCAACTTCTCGGGGTCGTAACTTTTGCATATGATCTCCATTTTAGACGCATGATAGTCCACTAGAAATGTATGCTCGAGGAGATTCATTTTGGAGGCAATATCGAAGGAACTTCTATATTTCTCCCCGTTTTCCCAAAAACGTCGTTTAGGGCCTCAAAATGGCCCCAGAAGTTAAAAACTGCTAAAAATAGTAAATTACCAAAATTGCCAGAAAACTGTTTTGAGCCAGTTGGAAAAGGTGGGTGGCCACCGATATCCACCTGGGTCAATCCTCCCTCCTTAGTAAGAAATGGTATTGATTGCGTTGAGTGCCCAGGGGAGAGGGAAAAATGTTTGTTGAATCTGAATCTTGGTGAGCTGCTTACCTTGTTGGAGGCGTCGTGTTGCTCAGTTTGTGGAAGTTTGTCATGAATTTGTTGAGGTCGAGGTTGTTAGACAAGTCGAGATACATGAGAGGATGGTGTGAAGAAGGAATATTTATTCTTTGCTTCAACCTTGTCGACCTGCTTCTGTTCGATAGAAGGTGCTTGGGGCGTGACTGTAGTGGTTGCAGTGCCCTTCTGTTCCCCTTTTGAACAGATTGTGAAGAAGCTGAATTTTGCAGTATGAGATACTACCTTGCGACACTGTTTAGATGGAACAATAGTCAGAACTACCTCTGGTATTTTGTAGAGATGACCCCCTAGAGAAATAATGACACTGTGGGGTCGAGACTCATAAACAACATGGTGTCTCCACATATATGGTTGTCCCAAGAAAACATCACAGACATTCAGTGGGGCAACATCACATAATACCTCATCCTTGAAGGGTTAGATGCTGTATGACAATCAACACTGTTGGCTGACACGGAGATCTCGTCCTTGGTGAAGCCACCATATATTATATGGTTGCAGGTGTGGTGTTTTCAACAATTCCAACTATTTGACGACCTTTGATGAGATGAGATTCTTTTGGCTTCCGCTATCAACAATAAAATGCAGTGGGGTCCCTTTCACCCACATCTGTGAATGAAAAATGTGCTCCCCCTCTTCTGTATCTCTTGGTTCTTCTGGTTGAATTGTTGCGGTCACGACAATAGCAGTGGGGTCTGTGTAGATGATTTGTCTTTTACCAGTATTTTTAGAATCAGATTCTGAATCAGGGTTCGGATCCTTGTCTTTGATCTCAGCCACCAATGACTATTTTGAGCGACATTCATTGGTGTTGTGCCAGGGGATTTTCTGGAAATTGTACCATTTTTCAGTGTCCTTCTTTGTCTTCCTGTGACCCTTCTTTTCCTACAACTTGGACTGGTTTTCGGGAGACTATTTGTTAGGGCCGTCTTTGTCATACTTTTTTTGTTGCGTATTTGGAGACTTGAACTACCATTTGTTCTGTAAATGTGTTGAACGTGCACATAATAGATCTAGCTAGAAAATACTACACACATTTGCAGAGAGAAATTGAGAAAGAAGAAGCAAGATAGAAAGAATGGAAGAATTCTCATTAACCATATTCCACACTCAAAGAGTGAATAATTTACAATATATATAGGNAAATTGAGAAAGAAGAAGCAAGATAGAAAGAATGGAAGAATTCTCATTAACCATATTCCACACTCAAAGAGTGAATAATTTACAATATATATAGGATAAATGAGTAACTAATGAGCCATAGTGGTGGTCTATATTGATCTAGACACACACCAACAGTTACAAGAGTAAACTGTCACCTAGTCTAGTCTCTCATGCAGTTACGAGAGTGAACTGCCACCTAGCTGAGTTAACTAGTCAACTAGTCTTTAGTTAACTGAATGAACAAATAGTAGTGAGTTGGTGATGATCCCAATGTTGCATGGTGACAAAACCAATGCAACATCTAAACTCAACTCAACTAGTCAAACTGAAGTGTCAATTGAAAGAGAATATTCTCTAGGTGGAATATTCTCCCCTAAAATATAGGAGACTGGATAATGACTAATTATGACTAATAAACAAGGAATACGCTTAGGAAAAATAAATCCTAGGTGTGTGTGAAGTAATTCTAACACCCCCCCGAACATCACTATGGTGAAAATAAATAATGGGCCCCGACTACAAGGCCATGTTAGTTACCCAAATACAAAAGATACACTGAACTAAATGAGGAAAGTGGGAAAACCTCATGGGAACAACCCCTCCCCCCTAAAATTACAATGCATAAAATAAAAAATGATAAGGAACAAAAGGCAGTTGTTAAACAACCATGTCCTTCACTCCAAGAAGACCTTACAACTGTGAAAGTTTGTGCTCTTTGAAAATTTTGTTGAATATGTAGATGTCTACACGGATCTGATGAAGTATATGCATCATTGATATTTCCACAAATATCCACTTTATCTTACTTTGAAAACCGTATGGCCGTTTCCAGAAAAATGCTGAAATTTGTTGATTTTAAAATAACCATAACTTCACTTTCTGGACTCTGTTTTGGATGATTTTTTTTTGAAATTGGATATTTTCCCTAGAGGAATTCTAATATCCAATTTGTTTTTGCAAATTGTGATCATAAAATATCAGAATGGCATCTCATGTGTGCGGCTCCCTTTTTGACTCCTGAGATGCATGCATGGTGCATGCAAAAGTGTCTGCATGTGACTCATGAGATGCATGCCATATATATTCCACATGAATTTCAGAAAACAAATTTGAAATGGAGTAGACATCATTTTCAATTAATGGACTACACATTTCTGCAAAAACTTTTGTAGAAGACTCTCCATAATAAGAGACTTGATCTTATGATGGCTTCTCTTCTGGCTCTATTTGTTCGACCTCCTGCATGAAATATTCACAATATTATTTATTCCCAAATAGAACCTCCAATCTGGTCCATAATTCATTTGGAGTTAATTCTTGTGATTCTTCATATACTTGATGGAAAATTTTGGGAGAAACAAACATGTCGATACTTCCTATGGCCATATCTTGTCTATACTTCCAAAGTGGTTGTTTGTTGAAGATGCATCTATTGCTATCGACAGGCATTGAAGGATGTGGGAAAAATTCTCCATCATTTCATCCCACTGTCGCGTGAGTACTTTCTCAAGAAAAAAATTTATAGGATTGTCTACTCCATCATTTTTCTTTTCTTCCTCCATGGAGGGTTTCTTGGGCATGTGAAAGAGATTGTCTTCAAGAGAGACATGATAGAGATCCAAATTCCTATACTCGGACCTCATCGGGGACATGAACTGAAAAAAAACGATCAAGAGCAGTCTGCTTTGATACCACTGATCTAGATTATTTTCGACATGAAATGAGGGTGGAGATATAATAAAGAAATGCACAGAGATATCACAGATATTCAATAATATAACATAAATGTATCAGAGATGCAACCATAAACATAGATAAATAGTAATACACGATTTCTATTAATGAAAGAAATGTACAGAGACTGTAAAAATACAGAGTGAAAGACTCGCTAGAATGGTGGCAGTTTATATCTAATAAGAGATGTGACGGCTACTCACATTCACAAGAAGATGATTAAAATGAGGCTCTAAAGAAATTTTTAAAATAAAAAGGAATTCCAAAAACCCTAGACATCCAAAAACCTAACCCTAGGAGATGAAGCACCAAAATTCATGTGGGCCCCGTTTGGGTAAGTTAGTACATCAACTTCCCGGGGTCGTAACTTTTGCATACAATCTCTGTTTTAGACGCATGATAGCCCATTGGAAAGGTATCGCCGAGGAGATTCATTTTGGAGGAAATATCAAAGGTACTTTGATATTTCTCTCTGGTTTCCCAGAAAATGTCATTTAGGGCCTGAAAATGGCCCCGGAAGTTAAAAACTGGTAAAAATAGTAAATTACCAAAATTGCCAGAAACCTGTTTTGAGCCAGTTGGAAAAGGTGGGTGGCCTCCAATATCCACCTGGATCAATCATCCCTCCTTAGGAATAAATGGTCTCGATTGCGTGGAGTGCCCGGGGGAGAGGGAAAAACGTTTGTTGAATCTGAAACTTGGTGAGTTGCTTGCCTTGTTGGAGACGTCACACTAATCAGTTTGTGGAAGTTTTTCACAAACTTGTTGAGTCTGAGGTTTTTCAAAAAGTCAATCTAAACGAGAGGATGGTGTGCAGAATGAATCTTTGTGCTTTGTTGTAACCTTGTCGACCTGCTTTTGTTGGATAGAAGGTTATTGGGGTGAGGTTGTAGTGGTTGAATTGTCCTTCTGTTCCCGTTTTGAATAGATTATGAAGAAACTGAATTTTGCAGTATGATATACTACCTTGTGGAACTGTTTAGGTGGAACAATAGTCAGAACTACCTATGGTATTCTGTAGAGATGGCCCCCTAGAGAAACAATGACACTGTGGGGTCGAGACTCATAAACAACATGGAATCTCCACATATACGGCTGTACCAAGAGAGCATCACAAACATCTAGTGGGGACACTTCACATAATACCTCATCCTTGAAGGGTTGGATGTCGTATGACAATCGACACTGTTGGTTGACATGAAGATCTCATCTTTGGCGAAACCACTCAATGTTGTATGGTTGTGGGTGTAGTGTTGTGGACAATCCCAACTGTTTGACGACCTCTGCTGAGATGATGTTCTTCTGGATTTTTCTATCGAAAATAAAATGTAGTGGGGTCCCCTTCACCCACATCT
Source organism: Picea sitchensis (assembly GCA_010110895.2). Taxonomy (NCBI): domain Eukaryota; kingdom Viridiplantae; phylum Streptophyta; class Pinopsida; order Pinales; family Pinaceae; genus Picea; species Picea sitchensis. The sequence goes on along the minus strand of SNQJ01S0023181.1, from coordinate 88,955 downwards.
ATGAATGAAAAAGGTGCTCCCCCTCTTCTGGATATGTTGGTTCTTCTGGCTGAATTGTTGTGGTCAGGACAATATCAGTGGGGTCTGCATCGATGATTTGTCTTTTACCAATATTTTTAGAATCAGATTCTGAATCAGGGTTCGGCTCCTTGTCTTTGATCTCGACCACCAATGACTGTTTTGAGTGACATTCATCGATGTCATGCCAGGGGCTTTTGTGGAAATCTCACCATTTTCTGGTGTCCTTCTTTGTCTTCCCATGACCCTTCTTTTCCTGTAGCTTGGACTGGTTTTTGGGAGACTGTTTGTTAGGGTCATCTTTTTCATACTTCGATTGTTGCGCATTTGCAGACCTGAAATCCCATTTGTTCCGGTGCTTAAATTTCTTCTCGATTTTAACAACATATCGATAAGGAACACCCAGTGATGAGATGTCCAGAAAATCCATTTCAGTTTGGATGTATCTGTGTAGAGCCCCATGGTATTTCAGAACCAAATTTCGTTCAGAGTCTTTGATACCCAGCTTGGTGCGCAAGGTATGGAGGGTGTTGCTGAACTCTAGAACTGCTTGGCCCCTCTCTTTCCACAGTGTGGTCCATTTCATGTACTGGTCCTCATAGTTTCAAAGAGGGTAATAATGTTCCTTTATTGCATCCACAAAAAAATCCCAAGTGGGCTCAACCCCATATATTCCAGAATCCTCTATGGAACTTTGATCCCAGTAAGTTTCCCACCAATGTTTGACATGGGGGAGAGATTTAAGGAGTTTGAGGGTGATATTTTCCTTGTCGGATAAATGGTGAACATAGAAATATCCGTCTGGCACATTTAACCATTTGTCTAGGGAATCCGCATCTATCTGACCTTCAAATATGGGAATATCAAAATTAACTTGTACCTTGAAAGGAGAGGTGCATCCAAAGTTGTTGTTTGATGAAGATGTGCCTTTTTCTATCGACAGGCATTGAAGGATGTGGGAAAAATTCTCCATCATTTCGTCCCTCTATCACGTGAGAGCTTGCTCAAGCAACAGATTTATAGGATCGTCTGCTTCGTCATTTTTATTTTCTTCCACCATGGAGGGTTTCTTGGGAGTGAGAGAGTGATTGTATTTAAGAGAGACAAGCTTGAGATCCAACTTTCTATACTCATACCTCGTTGGGGACATGGACTAAACAAATGATCAAGAGCAGTATGCTCTGATACCACTGATCCAGATTATTTTTGGCATGAAATGAGAGCAGAGATATAATAAAGAAATGCATAGAGATATCATAGATATTCAATTATATAACAGAAATGTATCAGAGATGTAACCATAAACACAAATATACAGTAATAGACGATTTCTATTAATGAAGTAAATGTATAGAGACTATAAAAATATAGAGTGAAAGACTCGCTAGAATGGTGGTAGCTTATCTCTGAGAAGAGATGTGATGGATACTCGCATTTGCAAGAAGATGATTACAATGAGGCTTTGAAGGCATTTTTACAATAAAAAGGAATGCCCAAAACCCTAGACATCCAAAAACCTAACCCTGGGAGATGAAGTGCTAAAAGTCACGTGGGCCCCATTTGAGTAAGTTAGTACATCAACTTCCCGTGGTCGTAACTTTTGCATACTATCTTTGTTTTAGGCGCATGATAGCCCGTTGGAAATTTATCGTCGAGGAGATTCATTTTGGAGGAAATATTGAAGGAACTTACATATTTCTCCCCATTTTCCCAAAAACGTCGTTTAGGGGCTCAAAATGGCCCCGGAAGTTAAAAGCTGCCAAAAATAGTAAATTACCAAAATTGTAAGAAAACTATTTTGAGCCAGTTGGAAAAGGTGGGTGGCCACTGATATCCACCTTGATCAATCATCCCTCTTTAGGAATCAATGGTATCCATTGCGTTGAGTGCCCAGTGGAGAGGGAAAAACATTTGCTGAATCTAAATCTTGGTGAGTTGTTTGCCTTGCTGGAGACGTTGCGCTGCTCAGTTTGTGGAAGTTTGTCATGAACCTGTTGAGGCTGAGGCTGTTCAACAATTCGATCTACACGAGAGGAAAATGTGCAGAAGGAAGATTTTCACTTTGCTGCAACCTTGTCGACCTGCTTCTTTTGGATAGAAGGTGCCTGGGGCGAGGCTGTAGTGGTTGTAGTGTCCTTCTATTCCCTTTTTGAACAGATTGTGAAGAAGCTGAATTTTGAAGTATGAGATACTACCTTGCGACACTGTTTAGGTGAAACAATATTCAAAACTACCTATGGTATTTTGTAGAGATGACCCCCTATAGAAACAATGACACTGCAGGGTCGAGACTCATAAACAACATGGCGTCTCCACATATATGGCTGGCCCAAGAGAACTTCAAAGACAGCCAGTGGGGAAACATCAAATAATACCTCATCTTTGAACAGATGGATGTCATATGAAAATCGACATTGCTGGCTGACACAAAGATATTGTCCTTGGTTAAGCCGCCCGATATTGTATGGCTGCGGGTGTGGTGTTGTTGACAATCCCGATTGTTTGAGGACTTCTACTGAGATGAGGTTCTTTTGGCTTCCGCTATCAAAAATAAAATGCAGTGGGGTCCCCTTCACCCACTTTTGTGAATGAACAAGGCGCTTCCCCTCTTTTGGATTTGTTGGTTCTTCTGGTTGAATTTTTGCGGTCGCGACAATAACAGTGGGGTCTATGTTGATGATCTGTCTTTTACAAGTATTTTCAAAATCAAATTCAGAATCAAGGTTCTACTCCTTGTCTTTGATCGCATCCACCAATGACTGTTTTGAACGACATTCATCGGTGTTGTGCTAGGGGATTTTGTGGAAATCGTACCATTTTCCTGTGTCCTTATTTGTCTTCCCGTGACCCTTCTTTTACTGTTGCTTGGATTGGTTTTCGAGAGACTGTTTGTTAGGGCTATCTTTGTCATACTTTGGTTGTTGTGGATTTGTAGAGCCGAACTACCATTTTTTCTAGTGCTTAAATTTCTACTCGATTTTAACATCATATCGATAAACAACACCGATTGATGAGATGTACAAAAATCCATTTCATCTTGGATGTATTTGTGTAGAGCCCCATGGTATTTCAGAACCAAATGTCATTCAAATTATTTGATACCCACCTTGGTGCGCAAGGCATGTAAGGTATTGGTGAACTCTAGAACTGCTTGGCCCCTCTCTTGCTAAAGTTTGGTCCATCTCATGTACTGGTCCTCATAGTTGCCAACAGGGTAATACTGTTCCTTTACCGCATCCACAAAAAAACCCCAAGTGGGCTCGACCCCATATACTCCAGACTCCTTTGTGGAAATTTTCTCTCAGTAAGTTTCCCACCAATGTTTGACATGAGGGAGATCTTTAAGGAGTGAAAAGGTGATCTTTTCCCTGTCAAAAAAATGGTAAATAGAGAAATAATCATCTAGCAGATTTAACCATTTGTCTAGGGCATCATCATCTATCTAACCTTCAAATAAGGGAATATCAAAATTAACTTGTACCTTGAAAGTAGAGGTTATTCCAAAGTGGTTGTTTGATGAATATGTGTCTATTTCTATAGACAAGCATTGAAGGATGTGGGAAAAATTCTCCATCATTTTGTCCCTCTGTAGTGTGAGAGCTTGCTCAAGCAACATATTTATAGGATCGTCTTCTCCATCATTTTTCTTTTCTTCCGCCATGGAGGGTTTCTTGGGCATGCGAGAGAAATTGTCTTCAAGAGAGATAAGATCGAAACCCAACTTGCTATACTGGGACCTCATCGGGGATATACACTAAAAAAAATGATCAAGAGCAGCCTGTTGTGATACCACTGATCCAGATTATTTTCGGTACGAAATGAGAGTGGAGATATAATAACGAAATGAACAGAGATATCGAAGATATTCAATAATATAACAAAACTGTATCAGATATGCAACCATAAATACATATATATAGTAATACATTATTTCTATTAATGAAATAAATGTACAAAGACTGTAAAAATACAGAGGGAAAGACTCGCTAGAATGGTGGCAGCTTATCTCTGATAAGATATGTGAAGGCTACTCGCATTTGCAAGAAGATGATTATAATGAGGCTTTGAAGGCCTTTTTAAAATAAACAGGAATGCCAAAAGCCCTAGAAATCCAAAAATGTAACCCTAGGAGATGAAGTGCAAAAAGTCATGTGGGCCTTGTTTGGGTAAGTTAGTACATCAACTTCCCGGGGTCATAACGTTTGCATACCATCTCCGTTTTAGGCGCATGATAGCCCATTGGAAAGGTATCATAAAGGAGATACATTTTGGAGGATTTATCAAAGGAACTTCCAAATTTCTCCCCGTTTTCCCAATAACATTGTTTAGGGCCTCAAAATGGCCACAAAAGTTAAAAACTGCTAAAAATAGTAAATTGCCAAAATTGCCAGAAAACTGTTTTGAGCCAGTTGGAAAAGGTGGGTGGCCATCGATATCCACCTAGATCAAGCCTGCCTCATTAGGAATCAATGGTCTCCATTGCATTGAGTGCCCGGGGGAGAGGGAAAAATGTTTGCTGAATCTGAATCTTGGTGAGTTGCTTGCCTTGTTGGAGACGTCGCACTGCTCAATTTGTGGAAATTTGTCACGAATCCGTTGAGGCTGAGGCTGTTCAACAAGTCAAGATACATGATACGACAGTGTGAAGAAGGAATATTTTCTCTTTGCTCCAAACTTTTCGACCTGCTTCTGTTGGATAGAAGGTGCTTGGGGTGAGGTTGTAGTGGTTGCAGTGTCCTTTTGTTCCCCTTTTGAACCAATTGTGAAGAAGCTAAGTTTTGAAGTATGAGATACTAACTTGCGGCACTGTTTAGGTGGAACAATAGTCAGAATTACCTTTGGTATTCTGTAGAGATGACCCCCTAGAGAAACAATGACACTGTGGGGTTGAGACTCATAAACAACATGGCGTCTTGACATATATTGCTAACCCAAGAGAACATCACAGACATCCAGTGGGGCAACATTACATAATACCTCATCCTTGAAGGGCTAGATGTCGTATGATAATCGGGACTACTGGCTGACATGAATATCTCTTCCTTCACTAAGCCACCTGATGTTGTATGGTTGTGGGTGTGGTGTTGTCGACAATCCCAACTGTTTGACAACCTATGCTGAGATGAGGTTCTTCTGGCTTCCTATATCAATAATAAAATATAGTGGGGTCCCCTTCACCCACATATGTGAATGAAAAAACCGCTCCCCCTCTTCTGGATCTGTTGGTTCTTTTGGTTGAATTGTTGCGGTCGTGACAATATAAGTGGGGTCTGCATCGATGATCTGTATTTTACCAGTATTTTCAGAATCAGATTCCGAATAAGGGTTCGGCTCCTTGTATTTGATCTCGGCCACTAATGACTATTTTGAACGACATTCATCAGTGTTTTGCCAGGGGATTTTGTGGAAATCACAACATTTTTCGGTGTCCTTCTTTCTCTTCCCGTGACCCTTCTTTTCTTGTGGTTTGGATTGGTTTTCAGGAGACTGCTTGTTAGGGCTGTCTTTGTCATACTTTGGTTGTTGTGGATTTGCAGACCCAAACTCCCATTTGTTTAGGTGCTTAAATTTATTCTCAATTTTAACAACATATCGATAAGCAACATCGAGTGATGAGATGTCCAGAAAATTCATTTCAGTTTTGATGTATATGTCTAGATCCCCACAGTATTTTAGAACCAAATGTCGTTCGAAGTCTTTGATACCTAGCTTGGTGCACAAGGTATGGAAGGTATTGGTGAACTCTGGAACTGCTTGGCCCCTCTCTTTCTGCAGTGTGGTCCATCTCATGTACTGGCCCTCATAGTTGCCAACATGGTAATACTGTTCCTTTACCGTATACACAAAAAAATACCAAGTGGGCTCGACCCCATATATTCTAGACTCCTCTGTGGAACTTTTCTCCCAGTAAGTTTCCCACCAATGTTTGACATGGGGGAGAGATTTAAGGAGTGAGAAGGTGATATTTTTCCTGTCGAAAAAATGGGGAACAAAGAAATAACCATCTAGAAGATTTAACCATTTGTCTAGGGCATCCACATCTATTTGACTTTCAAATATGGGAATATTAAAAATAACCTGTACCTTGAAAGGAGAGGTTCTTCCAAAGTGGTTGTTTGATGAATATGCACATTTTTCTATCAGTAGTCATTGGAGGATGTGGGAAAAATTCTCCATCATTTCGCCCCTGTGTCGTGTGAGAGCTTGCTCAAGCAACATATTTATAGGATCATCTGCTCCGTCATTTTTCTTTTCTTCCGCCATGTAGGGTTTCTTGGGCATTCTAGAGAGATTGTATTCAAGAGAGACAAGCTCAAGACCCAACTTTTCTATACTCGGACCTTGTCACAGACATGCACTGAAAAAATGATCAAGATAATCCTTCTCTCATACCACTGATCTAGATTATTTTCGACACGAAATGAGAGCAAAGATATAATAAAGAAATGCATAGAGACATCGCAGATATTCAATAATATAACATAAATGTATCATATATGAAACCATAAACATAGATATATAGTAATACATGATTTCTATTAATGAAATAAATGTACAGAGACTGTAAAAATACATAGTGAAAGACTCGCTAGAATGGTGGCAGCTTATCTCTGAGAAGAGATGTGACAGATACTCACATTTGCAATCAGATGATTACAATGAGGCTCTGAATGCCTTTTTACAATAAACAGGAATGCCAAAAATCCTAGACATCCAAAAACCTAACCCTAGGAGATGAAGCGCCAAAAGTCATGTGGGCCCCATTTGGTAAGTTAGTACATCAACTTCCCGGGGTCGTAACTTTTGTATACGATCTTCGTTTTAGGCGCATGATAGCCCGTTAGAAAGGTATCATCGAGGAGATTCATTTTGGAAGAAATAATGTAGGAACTTCCATATTTCTCCCCATTTTCCCAAAAACATCATTTAGGGCCTCAAAATAGTCTCGGAAGTTAAAAACTGCTAAAAATAGTAAATTACCAAAATTGCCAGAAAATTGTTTTGAGCCAGTTGGAAAAGGTGGGTGGCCACCGATATCCACTTGGATCACTAGGAGATCGAATTAACTATCAAGATACAAGAATACTATATCCAAGTGCCCAATCGACAAGTCAACAAGACGCGAGGTGACTTCATTCAGTATTTAAATTGCGCAACCAACCGAAGAATTCTTATTTTCTTATGAGATACTTTTTCAAGGAAGTCTCCCAATTGTAAAACCGAATTAATTTGAATATTATCTAAAAATTCATGTGCATGGATATTCTATTTTAATTCTCTATATAATAGAATATTATTTAAAAGCTAGCTTAATCATAGTGATATAAGGAATCAATACTCACATTTGTTAAGCTAAATAATGTCTACCATCATAAACACGTAAATTAATATATTAAGAACATGAATACAAGGGGTTTTCTTTTGGATTAACAAAATAAATTCCACATCATCTTATCGGTTAGTTAAATAACTATCCAGAAATAAAAATTGTTGTCAAATCTATACAAGATCGTTGTCTGTCATTTGATATTATTAAATTCGCGGTCACACACAACCATTATTATTAACTCGCTATCAATATTATTAAATTAGCAGTTACACACAACCATCTATACACAACAATTATACACACATTTATTATTAAATTCATTGTCTATCAAAGAGATGATATCGTTGTCTATCAAATAGATGATATTGATGTCTATTAAATTCGTTGTCTCTTATTGAATTTGCTTTCTATCATTAAATTCACTGTCTATCATTAAATTTGTTGTCTCTTATTAAATCTATGTCTAACAATGATATTTTTTTCATTAATACATGATTTTTCTATCTATAAAGTACATGATGTCACTGTCTATTAGATGCATGATAATGTTATCCATTAATACATGATTTTTCTATCTATAAAATATTTGATGTCGTTCTCTATTAGATGCGTGTTATTTCTGTCCATTAATACATGAGTTGCTATCTATAAAATAAATGATGTCGTTTTCTATTAGATGCATGATATCGCTATCCATTAATACATGAGTTTCTATCTATAAAATAAATGATGTCGCTGTGAGGTACTCGGTAAATTGCTGTGTAGAAAAAGTGAAATCACTCAAAATTTCGTGGAGTAATTTCTGTGTAATATGCCAAGAAAACGACCAGAAATAAAGTCATTGACATTGAATGAATCATTGTCCAACAATAAAGGTTGTCTAGTAAAGGTATTGCTGGGAAAAAAATGGGTAAATCACTGTGTAGAAAAAGTGAAATCGCTTAGAATTTCGTGGAGTAATTTTTGTGTAATATGCGAAGAAAACGCCTAGAAATAATCATTCAAAAGACAACGCAGAGATGAATCGATTAGAGAGGAATCAAACCAAAAACACAGAGATATTCATTCACAAGGAAAACACAGAGGGTGATTTCTTAGGGATGAATCAATAAAAAACACAGAGATACTCAAAGTTTAAGCAATTAAAAACGCAGAGTAAAATCAGAATTTAATCGATCAAGACGTAGAGAAACAAAAACCTCTGAGAATCAACATAGAGAATCAATGCAACTCTAAGATTCAACGTAGAGGAACAACAATGGTGGACTGGAGATAATAAATGCCCAAGCGAGAATTCCTTGCTGGGTAGAGAATCATCCTACAATTATTATCCATGCATAGGAAAGCAAGGCATTTGAATCTAAGTCTTTAAACACCAGAGTGATGACCGTCAATTTGGCTCCTAGAAGACTACTTAGGAACAAAATAATAACTTAAAGGATCGCAAAATAGAGGATAAAAACAAAATCTGCAACCAGATCTTCTCTGTGGAGAAGCAAATAATGAAAAAAAAATGAAATCAAGGAATAAAGAAAATGCAAGTAAGAGACACAAGAACACATGCAAGGTTTTGAGTCTGGGGCTCATTCTGGCCATGCAAAAATAAATAGTACTCAGAAATAAAGGATATTGCAGATAGAAAGGCTTCTTACTAAATGAATGAAGCGACAAGGGGATTACAAATACCATAGAAATACAAGTGCAAGGAAAGCTCATGAAAATGCTATCTTCATCCGAGTACAGTAAAATAAACAAGTTTAAATTAGATTTCATTGCAAGTAACAACTTTAACTGGCATACCTTATCCAAATGTGAAAGATCTGAAGTCGTTGTCCCGCGTGCGCTCCCGCTAGCTCGCTCTTGTCGACTGATGTGACCTCAACGGTACCTCCCAGCCAACGCTAGGGGTAATATTCTTTCCCCTGAACCCCCCGAGCCACAAAGGGGACATGCACAAAATACCAGAGAATGCTAGCACCCAGCTCGCCTCGCAAGGTCGAGCTACCACTCATTACCCGAGCTGGGTATCCCAACTCCCACAAGAGAAAGTTCAGTCAAGATAAAATTTCAGCAGTGTAACTTTACGCAAAAATATGAGATCCATAGTCCTCCTCCACCATCTCTTTTATAGAGTTTTCAAGTAATTAGTTTCCCAAATTCTCATTAAATTCCTTTTTCATTTAATTAATTTCGAAAAATCTCCCTCGTACACATGTCGCTCGATCCCCTAGTTGCACCAGAAAATTAATTTTATTAATTAATTAAATACTCCTATTTCCCTCACCCACCAAGAGCATTCCTAAAAATGCTCCTTGGTGTCCTAAAATTCCCTTACACTTCTTAAATGACTTACGCCTTACTTAATTCCTAGTTTATTTACTAAGTTAGACATTCAAATTTTTATTTACGTTTGCCCTTTTCTTTAAGTTTCCCTTTTTCTTTAAGTTTCCTATTTCTTTTAAGTTTCCCCCTTTTTCCTTTTTAACTAAAAAAATCAATTTAGCAAGTGTAGATAAGGCAACCGTTTACCCTTTTTCCTTTTTATTTAAAAATTAATTTAGCAAGTGTAGATAAAAACAACCATTTACCCTCTTTTCTTTTTAACTATAAATTAAATTACCAAAAGTAGATAAAAACAACCATTACCCCTTTTTAAAAATTTAATCCTCCATTATAATTTTGAATTTAATAAATAAGTTTGAATTTCTTACCTCCTTATTGTTACATGTTTATTTATTATTATTTTTTTTACCACAAGTTCTACTTAGACCTAGGTTTTAATTTCACTAGGTTGGGCGACATTTTAAGGTCATCTAAGTCCTAAGGAGTCATAGTTTTCTAGGCACTAGGTTTATTCACTTACTAGTTAAAATCACGACATGACCTTCAGGACACACTACATGCTCCAAGGGTGCCACTCGCCTCTTTTTGTTTTACTTGCATGACGTTCCCTTCAAGATGCACTACGTTCTCCAAGGGCGCCACTCCCCTCTTTCCGTTTGCTTTGTGCGACATGCCCTTCAAGATGTACTACATTCTCCAAGGCTGCCACTCGCCTCCTTACTAAATTTGGTAGACGTCAAACCCCTGGGGTCAATACTCCACTAGGTGATCTTGTGGGAGACTAAGGGACTCTAAGGAATAAGACCCATGCCTTATTACACGCCCCTTAGAATCATCGTTTGTGACTGTCACAGTATTCCCTCATGGCATCATGGGTCTTCTCGAACTAGACAATCATTAACCTACAATTCGAGCCACGAAGGGAGTGCTAGCAGGCTATGGCAGGG
>SNQJ01S0023181.1:55019-72959 GCA_010110895.2 Picea sitchensis | reverse complement strand
CGCTAGGTGATCTTGTGGGAGACTAAGTGCCTCTAAGGAATAAGGCCCCTGCCTTATTGAGTGCCCCTTAGAATCATCGTGAGAGACTGTCATAGTCTGCCCTCATCTCATCATAGGTCTTCTCGAACTAGGTAATCATTAACCTATAGTTTGAGCCATGGTGGGAGTGCTAGTAGGTTGTGACAGGGTTGTTGTCACACCTCTCCCTCAAAGTCTTTGGTTGTCGTGCGTGGCCCCTCTACTCCAAATGTGAGTCTGGTTGGCAAGCTATCGTCAACCTGCATTCATTAATGAATCATGTTAGCAATAATAATCAATCATCATAACATCTAATCATATGTACATATGTCACATCAACAACATTCAAACCCAACAATCCACTCCCTGACTCGATCCAGAGTCCAAGGGGTTTCATCGATGCCTTTGCATCCTCAATGTCCAAAGTCCTACACACTCAGGAGAACCCAGTCAATAGCACTAGTCTATGTAAATACACCATAATAACATATCATCGAATCCACAATATCTCATAATCATAATAAAAACAACCAATAGTATAATGACCCAGATCACTTTCACGCAAGTGTCCTCAAAGAATAAGTTCACTCAGTGCATGGAAGAGCGGGATGTTACATTTTTTAATAATATATCGTATAATTTGTTTTATTATAGATTTTTTTTTTAATTTATAATTTATATGAATTAAAAGAATTAATTTAAAAAATTTAATTTAAAATTGTTGGACAATTGGTGATCATCGATGTCAAACCGTTGTAATGACCCCCATCATTAAAACTAATTGCGATGCATAAAAAGTGAAATTTTTTATTTATTTTTCATAAAAGGAAAATAACAACGACAACATTTAATCAACACAACTTGACAACGAACTCAATGCACACAAATCAGGAAACAAACAACATAACTACCCAACATACTAGCACATCATGCAGTTGGATGCAACATGCAAAAATCAATTAGACAAAATAAAAACGACAACCCGCCCATCCTACCCTGCAAGGTTCAGACTTCCAGGATACATAAGCAACACTCAAGCCCAGGTTCCCATCGATTTTGATAATTTAAGGTCTCAATCCTGACGACTATTTTGAGGAACATGGAGGTGTCTACATCCCACCCAACACATGCAATATCATGCCTATAAGCAAGACAACCTCAATTAATAAAAACACAGTAACTTCGATGACCAGTAACCAAAACCTTCCCAGCGAGCAAGGGACAATAACATTAACATTACAACAAGTACAACCTTACGTACAAAACAACTTCATCCACATCTATAGGAACTTAACCCTAAGCCAGGCTTCATGTGCACATGTTGATCAATGCGTGCAATGATCCAATCATAAGGTATCACGTCGTTGCATTGCGACAAGTGTGCTAGCAACCCAAGCACAAACAAAAATAATTCTAAACCTTCAAATAAACATAAAATCAAATGTGCCTGAAATCCAACTTGTGCCCTCATACATTATATGATGTCGTTAGACGAAGGCGCTCTAAACATTAAAGAAAACATGGATACAGGGTGACTAAAATTCATACATTCAATTGGCGCAACGACTGGACATAAAACATTAGCAGTTATCATGTTAAGGACTAAATCACAGCATAAATACCCAGTCACCATCTAAGGGTAAATGCATCTAACCATCTTTAAGAAACATATACCTTCCATTCAAGGGTTTATCATCTCAGTAGAATCATTTATAAAATTTCTCATGGGTTCTAATGCCTTGCAAGAAAATCAATGCTTAAATTGCGAGTAAAAAAGGAAAAAAGGGGAGCCAAGCATCGAACACCCTTACCTTAAGTCATGAAATGCGCAATAATTAGTGACTATTTCGTGAGGAAACATTAAGAATTGCTTCATAATAGTTAGATAAATTAATTAAATCAACCATCATTATAAAAATATCATGAAGATCACACCCCTCGTAAATTCAACACCCTTTATTAAAACTATTATATCCTAACATTCAGTTAATTAATTCTATGACTCTAAAATGATAATAACCAATTGTTTTTACTCCCCTTAACATGATCCACTGGTACCATATCTTACTAATCAAATATCAACTTGGTTAAACATTAATACTAACACCTGGACAACATATTTAAACTCTGCATAAGAATCAATATTGATTTCGTGGCAATGAGAATTATAATTAATAAAAGCATCGCATTAACCAAGTGAACTATTACTATTGCAAAGGAAAACAATTAATCTATTGTTGCGAAAGCTATAAGACTCATAAATAAGCAATTGATATATAAAAACAATTAATCTATTGTTGCAAAAGTTATAAGACCGGTACATAAAACAATTGATATATAAAAACAATGAATCTATTGTTGCAAAAGTTATAAGACTGATATTTAAAACAATTGATATATAAAAACAATGAATCTATTGTTGCAAAAGTTATAAGACTGATATTTAAAACAATTGATATATAAAAAACAATTAATCTATTGTTGCAAATTCATAAGACGATATATAAAAACTTTAATGGGTTGACTGTTGTTTTAATTACCACTGTCAACATAACACTATTTTACACAGTAATAAATCCGTCACCTAATAGTCAAGGCAACAAATACTTTGTTACAACAGAATCCAAACAGGGAAACTGTCTCAGACAAGGTAAAATTCACAAGCATAAATACCACAGGCATCGTGGCTATTAATATACAAATATTTAATTTGGTCCTGCCATTCCTTTGACAAACTCAGCACTGTCAATAGCTGAATAATAAAATTGTTTCTCTGACAAACTCAGCATCGTCAATGGCTGGGAACAATGAAAGGAACAATTTACAACATAAGTTTTTATAGCTTGATGTGAAAGTATGTGTAAAGAACCAGAAGTCTGACTGGTCGGCTCTCACCAAAGAGACTCGGGTTCAAATCCTCACAATGGGATTTGTTTATTTCTAAGCCCTTTTTTTGCAGTAACCAAGACAATTTTACAACAGGGAAAACATTTCTCATTTTGCGATCATATAAATAATAGTAATCAGAGTCTAAAATTGATGTGATCCATACTCTTCCTCTGCCATCCCTTTTATAGATTTTCTTAGTCATTAGTTTCCCAAACCCCCATTAGATTCCTTTTTCATTTATTTAAGTAGGAAAAAATTCCCTCGTACACATGTCACCCGATCCCCTAGTTGCACAAGAAAATCAATTTATTAATTAATTGAATTTTCCTATTTCCCTCACCCACCTAAAAACGTTCCTAAAAATGTCCCTCGGTGTCCCATTATTCCCTTACAATTCTTAAATGACTTACACCTTACTTAATTTCTAGTTGATTTCATAAATATAAAGTTCCAAAGGCTAGATTCCTTACTAAGTTAGACATTCCCCCTTTCCCTTAAATTTCCCCTTTTCTTTAAGTTTCCCTTTTTGTTTAAGTTTCCTCCTTTTTGTTTAAGTTTCCCTTTTTGTTTAAGTTTCCCCCTTTTTATTTTTAACTAAAAAAATTAGATTTAGCAAGTGTAGAAAAACAACCATTTACCCTTTTAATAAATTTAATCCTCCATTATAATATTTACTTTAATAATTAAGGTTTGAATTTCTTTACCCCCTTCTTGTTATATGTCTAATTATTTTTTCGTTCTGAGGTTCTACATAGACCTAGGTTTTAATATCACTAGGCTTGACGACCGTTCTTAAGGGAAAAATTGTTATTAAACTTACTCATCACATCATTCATTTTAAGGCCAACTAGGTCCTAAGGAGGAATAGTTTTCTAGGCACTAGGTTTATTCACTTACTAGTTAAAATCACGACATGCCCTTCAGGATGTACTACGTGCTCCAAGGGTGCCACTCACCTCTTTCCGTTTGATTTTCACGACGTGCCCTTCAAGACGCACTACATGCTCCAATGCTGCCACTCGCCTCTTGATTGAATTTGGTATAATTCAAACCGTTGGATTCAATACTCCATCAGGTGATCTTGTTGGATACTGAGGGCCTCTAAGGAATAAGGACCCTGCCTTATTATGTGCCCCTTAGAATCATCGTGAGCGATTGTCACAATTTTCCCTCATGACATCGTGGGTCTTCTCAAACTAGGTAATTGTTAACATACAATTCAAGCCACGACGGGAGTGCTAGTAGGCTGTGGCAGAAATTCATGTCAATAACATGTGTAGGATCACTAACATAATGTCTCAAAAAATATATGTGAAAAACATCGTACATACGCCTCAAAGAGTTAGGCAAGGCTAGTTGATAGGCCACGGGCCCCTTCTTTTCCACAATCTCGAAAGGTCCTAGGAACCTAAGAGATATTTTAGCACCCTTTCGAAACTCGATCGAACTCTTATGCGGTTTCACCTGCAAGAAGACTCGATCGCCAACTTCATAACTACGAATGACACGATGCGCATCAACATAACTCTTTTATCAATCCTACGCTTCCTTGATCCTTTGTCTTATTGTTTGAATTTGATATTCCATTACATTTATCACTTCTGGTCCCACCAGGACCCTATCCTCAAGTGGATCCCAACTCAAAGGAATCTGACACGGTCGCCCGTAAAGAAACTCGAAAGGTGCCATCTTAATGGTGATTTGATAACTTTTGTTGTATGCAAACTCTACTAGTGGCAAGAACTCTTCCCAATGCTTTTGTTGGTCCATAGCGTACATATGCAACATATCCTCCAAGATTTGGTTTGTTCTTTCGGTCTTCCCACCTGTCTTCGGGTGATAGGTGGTACCAAAGTTAAGTTGGGTTCCCAAGGCCTCTTGGAAGCTATTCCAAAATCGTCCTGTAAACACCGATCCTCTATTGAATATAATCCTCTTAAGCACGCCATGCAGCCTCATAATCTCACTGATGAAAACTCTAGCTATGTCAAGTGCCTGATATGTCATACACAGAGGAATAAAATGATCACTCTTCGTCGGCATGTTGACTACCACAAAAATCGAGTCGTGTCTCATTTCCATCAGTGGAAATCCAACAATGAAATCCATAGAAATGACCTCCCATTTTGATTCTGGAATAGTGTGCAGTTGTAGTAATCCTATCGAATGTCTATGTTCAACCTTCACCTGCTGACATTCTAGACATCTTGCCATGTATTTGACTATGTATGCCTTCAGTCCTTTCCAGAAGAATAAGGGTTTAAGGTTTTCTCTCATCTTCGTGAATCCAGGATGAGCCATGTATACTGCTCTATGAGCCTCATTTAGGATCAAACTCCTCAACTTGTCCTTGGGCGGTACGTAAATTTGATTTTTAAATCTCAATAATCTGTCGTTGTCCACAGTAAATCCCTCAAATTTTTCTACCCTCGTCTGAAGAGGCATCATCAAAAATATGTATGGCTCCAACTCAATGCATCAGACACTCTATTCACTATCCCTTTTATGTAAGTAATCTCGAAATCGTACTCGCTAAGCAATTTAGACCAACATCGTTGTCGTGCGTTCAAGTCGCTTTGCATAAAGATGTCTCATAGACCAAAGTGGCCCGTTTTTAGTTCGAATTTCCTTCCAATCAAGTAATGTCTAAAAAATCTCAAGGCATATACAATGGCTAACAAATCCAAATCATGCGTCACATAGTTCTCCTCATCCCTTATGAAATTTCTCAAGATTTAAGAGATCACTCGAATGTCTTGCATCAAGATTTTGCCTAAGCCTTCCTTGGATGTGTCAGTGCATACCAGGAAGTCCTCGTCCATGCTAGGGATCTTTAATATCGGTGTTGTCATTAGCAGGTCCTTGAGCATCCAAAATTCCTTCGCTCATTTCTCGGTCCAAACAAACTTCTTGTTCTTCTTCTGCAATTCCGTAAGTGGATTTTTTATCTTCGAAAAACCCTCGACGAACTGTCGATAGTATCCTGCTAAAACCATGAAGCTACACACTTCTAGGACATTTTTCGGTGCAATCCATTCCATAATAGCCTCGATCAATGATACCTTCGCCGGAGATGACATTCCCTAAGTAGTGAATCTTCAATTGACAAAACGAGCATTTAGACAACTTCCCTTACATTTTTTTCTCTCGTAGACATTGTAGTACCATGAAAAAGTGTTTTTCATGCTCTTCCATATTCCAAGATTAAATCAAATATCATCAATGAATACTTGGATGAACTTTTCCAAGTATTCACGGAACACCTCGTTCATGAAACTCATAAATACCCCTGGGGTGTTTGTCAGTCCAAAAGGTAAAAGAGTAAACTTATAATGTCCAAACCTCATCTTAAAGGAGGTCTTAGGGATGTCGTCCTCCTTGATCCATAATTGGTGATACCCTGATTTGAAGTCGATATTTGAAAACACCGCCACACCCTTGATCTGATCAAATAGATCATCAATCCTTGGAAACAGATATTGATTCTTGATCATTGCCTTGTTCAATTGACGGTAGTCAATGTAGAGTCTCCATGACCCATCCTTTTTTTGTATGAAAATAACAGGCACACCCAAGGGTGACACACTTATATGTATAAGTCCTAGGTCCAACAACTCCTTCAGTTGCATTTTCAACTCTTGTAACTCTGGGGTCGACATTCAATAAGGAATTCTTGGTATCGGTTCAGTCCCCAGTTTTAGGTCTATGGTAAATTCCAACTCCCTCTCCAGCGAAATCCTAGGTAACTCCTTAGGGAAGACATCCGCAAACTCTCTCACCACTGGAAGGTGCTCTATACCTTCCACTACTCTCTTCTCATTTAACGCAAAGATCGCATAAATCTTACATCATTTGTGCATGCTCTTCCATAGATACAAGTAAGAGATGAACCTCATGGAAATTCCCTGGTTCCGAACCACAATCATGTGTCTGTGTCCCTCATCATCGACCAAGCTCAATTGTTTCTTCTTATAGTTGAGTATCGCCTCATGCGATTCCAACCAGTCCATAGCGATCACAACGTCATAAGATCCTAAGATCATGACATATAGGTTGGCCCTAGTAACAAAATATCCCAAGTTAAGGCTACATCCCATAACCTTCCCTCCAACATTTTTTTTAGCTCTTGAAGCCATTTCTACAAAGCTAAATTCGTCTTGTTCGACTGCCTTTACCTTAATTATTTTTAGCACTGCACCAAAAATGGAACTCTTTGTAGCACTAGGATCTATTAAAATACTAAGGGTCTGGTCAGCGACGATACCCGACATCTCGAGCACATTTGACTGATTCTCTGCCTGGTGGTTATTCACCATTGAATCCGATGGGCCTTGCCCAACTCTCCCACAATAGTGGGTTCCGCTATTCCATATGCTCTTGTCCTCTCCACTGGGAAATCATGTTGGTAATGTGGCTCTCCACAAGTCAAACACCCTTTCTTTGGTCTAGTAGTCCTAGTACCCGAAGTAGAAGTTGACGGTCCACCGGCCTAGAACCCTGGTCTATTCTGCTGAACAACCCTAAATTGTTGTTGCTGCAGTCAACACTGTTATGGTGCTCTATAAAAATTCTGCTACTGAGGCACCGATCGCCAAGGTGTAGTGAAAGTGGATCCTCTCTTGAAGCCATGATATAATGGTGAATGTCTAGTTGGTGTCCGATCCTGCTGCGCACTAGATGACGCCTATCCCGCTGGTCTCGATGGAGTCCTACTCTTACCCCCGCTGATAAGTTCCTCCTCTGCTATGAGGGCCTTCTGAACAACATCATGCAAGGTTTGAGGCATCTGAATCCTAACCTTTGCACAAATGCTAACATTAAGTCCAAACATGAACTTGTTGACCTTAACTTTCTTGGTATTCAAGTGCGGAGCATATCGAAGCATCTCCATAAAATAGGCCTCGTACTCGGGCACTGTATGACCTCCCTGTCGCAAGGCGTTGAAATTGTTGAGCTGACGCTCAATGAATTCCTCCGATAGATACCTCTCCCAGAACCATTTGCATGACACATTTTCGATGACCATGTTCAATTGTGGCAGGAGCATCTTCCACCATAGAAGAGAGCTCCCCTTTAGTTGAAAGAATGCAACGAGGACCTTCATAGTCGTGAAGTGAAAATCACATCACCATATTCTCCAACCATGCCTCAGTGGCTGCGCCATCCTGGGCACCAAAGAACTTGGGAAACTTGACCTTGTCGAGTTCTCAGTGAATGCTACAAGTACTGACTAGAGCGTGTGGTGGACACTCAGGGGGTGTTGACGCCATGGCCTCATCTATATCCAAATGACTGATGTGCCTTAGATATCTACTAAAAGGACCTCATCAACCCAACCACATCACCCACAACTATATGTTCCTACCCGACAACCTATTTGTCTCCCTAGGGGTTATACCCCTCGGGCGTGGATACTACTGGGGGAGTTGCGCCTCTTCCCCTAGCACCCCGTCATCTGCCTCCCTGGTGTCCTCTAACCATGATTACCTACACAAATAAAAATCAATTTAATTAGCAACATCATAATTAAATATCTAATCAACAGAATCCGTAGTGATCCCAAGTTGTGGATTTAACCCACTCTGATACCATATGTAACAACCCTCGTCGTTATGACTACATGTGACGCATAACAAGTGTAATTTTATTATATTTTTTTCTAAAGGAGGAAAGTAACAACGACAACAATTAATCAACACAACTTGACAATGAACACACCAGACATAAATCAAGAAATAGATAACATAACAACCCAACATACTAGAACATCATGCAACTGGATGCAACATGCAAAAGTCAATTAGACAAAATAAAAACGACAACCTGCCCATCCTACACTACAAGGTTAGGACGTCCAGGACACATAAACACCGCTAAAGCCCAGGTTCCCATCGATTTTGACCTTTTAAGGTCTCAAGGATGGCGATTGTTCTGAGGAACATGGAGGTGTCTACATCCCGACCGACACACGCAATATCATGCCTCTAAGCCAATACAACCTCATTCAATCCAAACAAAACAACTTCAATGACCAGTAACCAGAACTTTCCCGGCGAGCAAGGGACAATCACATTAACATTACAAAAAGTACAACCTTACTTACAAAACAACTTCATTTACATCTAGAGGCGCTTAACCCTAAGCCAGGTTTCATGTGCGCTTGTCGATCAACGCACACAATGATCCAATCATAAGGCATCACATCGCCGCATTGCGACAAGTGCGCCAGGAACCCAAGCGCCAACAAAAATAAGTCTAAACCTTCAACCAAACATAAAATCCAACATGCCTGAAATCCAACTTGCACCCTCATACATTATATGACGTTGTTAGATGAAGGCACTCTAAACAATAAAGAAAACATGGATACAAGGTGACTAAAATCGATACATTCAATTGGTGCAACGACTCGACATAAAACATTAGCTATTATCATCTTAAGGACTAAATCACAACATAAATAACCACTCACCATCTAAGGGTAAAGGCATATAACCATGTTTAAGCAACATATACCTTCCATTCAAGGGTTTATCATCTCAGTAAACTCATCTATAAAATTTCTCATGGGTTCTAAAGCCCTAGAAGAAAATCAACCTTAAGTCATGCAATGCGCAATAATTAGTGACTATTTCGCGAGGAAACATTAAAAATTGCTTCGTAATATTTAGATAAATTAATTAAATTAACCATGATTATACAATTATCATGAATATCACACCCCTCATAAATTCAACACCCTTTATTAAAATTGTTATATCCTAACATTTAGTTAATTAATACAACAACTCTAAAATGACAATAACCAATTGTTTTTACTCCCCTTAACATGATCCACTGGTACCATATATTACTAATCAAATATCAACTTGGTTAAACATTAATACTAACACCTAGACAACATATTTAGAGTCTGCACAAGAATCAAGATTGATTTGGTGGTAGTGAGAATTATAATTAATGAAAACATCGCATTAACCAAGTGAATTGTTACTATTGCAAAGGAAAACAATTAATCTATTGTTGCAAAATTTATAAGACTGATATATAAGACTGATAAATAAACAATTGATATATAAAAATAATTAATCTATTGTTGCAAACGTTATAAGACTGATATATAAAACAACTGATATATAAAAACAATGAATCTATTGTTGCAAAAGTTATAAGACTGATATTTAAAACAATTGATATATGAAAACAATGAATCTATTGTTGCAAAAGTTATAAGACTGATATTTAAAATAATTGATATATAAAAACAATTAATCTATTGTTGTCAAAGTTATGAGATGATATATAAAAACTTTAATGGGTTGACAGTTGTTTTAATTACTGCTGTCAAGATAGCACCAATTTACACAATAATAAATTTGTCACCTAATAGTCAAGGAAACAAATACTCCGTTACAACATAATCGAAACAGGGAAACCACCACACAAAAGCTAAAATTCAGAAGAATAAATACCACAGGCATTGTGGCTATAAGGGAGATATTAATATACGAATATTGAATTCGTTCCTGCCAGTCCTCTGAAAAACTCAACACTGTCATTAGCTGGATAATAAAATCGTTTCTCTAACAAACTCAGTGTTGTCAATGACTGGGAACAACGAAAGGAACAATTTATAGCATAAGTTTTTACAGCTTGTTGTGGAAGTATGTGTAAAGAACCGAAAGTCTGACTAGTTGGATCTCACCAAAGAGACTCGGGTTCAAGTCCCCGCAATGATATTTTTTTATTTCTAAACCATTTTTTTTGCAGTAACTGAGACAGTTTTACAACAGGGAAAACGTTTCTCATTTGTTTTACGAGAAGGAAAAATGAGTACAATTATAAATTGTATGTTTGAGCTGAGCGAGCTTGATTTTTCCATGTATTGTTTTGGGTTTTAGACTTCGATCATGGAATTGTTGGCTGTGCATTTTGGATATCTGATAGGAGCTATTGCAATCATAAGGCGATAGAGACTGTACAATCTCCTAAAAAATAATAGATAAATATATATATATATATATATATATATATATATATATATATATATATGTTACACAATGCTTTCTTTTTCTGATCATAAAATCTTGCATCACATCTAGCTGGCAGAGTCTATAGCTGTCACTCAACAAAGTTTTGACCAAATTATACACATTTTTGAACTCTCCACTTGATCAAATTATGCAAAAGTAATCGGTTGGATATTCTTGATGTGTTTGACGTATCCTTTCAATAATTTTTTTTTGTATAATTACTAATTTAAATTTAAATTTGAATATATAAAATATATATTTTTGTCTTTTTCTTTTTCTGATCATAAAATCTTGCATCACATCTAGCTGGCAGAGTCTATAGCTGTCACTCAACAAAGTTTTGACCAAATTATACACATTTTTGAACTCTCACAGTCAAATTGTAAAGTAAACGGTTGGATATTCTTGATGTGTTTTCTGTATCCTTTTCAATAATTTTTTTTTGTATAATTACTAATTTAAATTTAAATTTGAATATATAAAGCAATGAGCGTGAGAATTCAGAAACAATTATTTGTCAATATCAAACCTTAAAAATCCATAATGCCATTTTTCTTCGTCCAGAAAGCTTAGTTACTACATGCATCAAATGATTTGTCATACATAATATTCTTAACAAGAACGACATCCAGATCTTCTCCGTGGACAACAAAATAATGAAACAACACAGATTTAAGAGCATCTTTCCTACAATTTTTTTTGGCTAGTTGTTGTGGCTAGTATCCTCATCAGGTGTTAATCATATAAGCCATATGATAGTGGCTGGAAGATGGTAAATTTCTACTACCTCCTGTGAGGGATCATCATTCAAATTTTAATGAAAACAAAAGGACTAAAAATATAAAACGCAAGGCAAGGAGTGGACGACATTACATAAAAACTTACGAATAGATTCCAGCTGATGTGACATATTCGAAAATAGAAAAAAAATAACATTTCAAGGGATGAAGAAAACGTAGGCAGGGGATAAAAAATAAACGCAAACATGGTTTGAGTTCGGGGCTCAATCTGGCCACGCAAAAACTAGACAACAACTCCATAATATAACATGTGAAACTATCCCATGCAACAAGAATAAGAGAGCGTGTACACACTGGAATTTATACTGGTGGCTGCGTTGAGGAAGCATCAACTCAACTTAAGGTACTGTGCTTATTGATAAACTCAAGGTTAACAAGCAATTCAGGACTGAGTGTAATGTCTACTCTTAACAATTTATTTTATAGCATTCACAGAGCTCAATATAAGTTGACAAGGAACTCTTATAAACAGACATTTTTCATTGAACAATAAGGGAATACTAAAATTAATTCATTTCCACAATTTCAATTCTAAGTTGGAAATAAAAATATTTGAATTACAATTCATCATTGTTTTCCCAAATCAATTTCAACCTTCGCCATATAGATATTCATGTATAGAAAAATTAGACCAAATTTTTCTTTTATTTTTAAACAAACAATAATGATTTCTTACCTGTAATCGACGACGAATAACCATAAATCGCTATCCCGCACTTGTGCCCTTTCCGAGTCCTTCTCACGCTCCATCCAAGTATTTCTTGCCAACCGCTAAGACCTCACCGGTACCTCCCAACCAACACTAGGGGTACTCTTCTTCCCCCTGAGCCCCCTGAGACGCAAAGGGGCCATGCACACAATACCAAAGAATGCTAGCTTCCCAATTCACCTTGCAAGGTCGAGCTACCACTCGTCACCCGAGCTAGGTATCCCAACTCCCACAAGAGAAAATCTAGTGAAGATAAAATTTCAACAGTGTAACATTACGCAAGCGAGATGTGATCCATACTCCTCCTCCGCAATCCTTTTTATAGATTTTCTTAGTCATTAGTTTCCAAAACCCTCATTAGATTCCTTTTTCATTTATTTAAGTAGGAAAAAATTCCCCTGTACACATGTCACCCGATCCCCTAGTTGCACCAGAAAATCAATTTATTAATTAATTAAAATTTTCTATTCCCCTCACCCACCTAAAAACGTTCCTAAAAATGCTCCTCGATGTCCCATTATTACATTACAATTCTTAAATGACTTATGCCTTACTTAATTCCTAGTTGAGTTCATAAATAGAAAGTTCCAAAGGCTAGATTYCTTACTAAGTTAGACATTCCCCTTTTCCCTTAAGTTTCCTCTTTTCTTTAAGTTTCCATTTTTCTTTAAGTTTCCCCCTTTTTCTTTATGTTTCCATTTTTCTTTAAGTTCCCCCTTTTTCTTTTTAACTAAAAAAATCAGATTTAGCAAGTGTAGAAAAACAACCATTTACCCTTTTAATAAATTTAATCCTCCATTATAATTTTTACTTTAATAATTAAAGTTTGAATTTCTTTGCCCCCTTATTGTTATATGTCTAATTATTTTTTTGTTCAGAGGTTCTACTTAGACCTAGGTTTTAAATTCACTAGGCTTGGCGACATTTCTTAAGGGAAAAATTATTATTAAACTTACTCATCACATCATTCATTTTAAGGCCGACCAAGTCCTAAGGAGGCATAGTTTTCTATGAACTAGGTTTATTCACTTACCAGTTAAAATCACAATGTTCCCTTCAGGATGCACTACATGCTTCAAGGGTGTCACTCACCTCTTTCTGTTTTATTTGCGCGATGTTCCTTTCAAGACGCACTGCGTGCTCCAAGGTGCCAATCACTTCTTGACTAAATTTGGTAGATGTCAAACCCCTGGAGTAAGTACTCTGTCAGGTGATCTTGTGAGAGAATAAGGGCCTCTAAGGAATAAGGAACCTGCCTTATTACGCTCCTTTTAGAATCATTGTGAGCGACTACCACAGTCTTCCATCATGGTATCGTGGGTCTTCCTGAACTAGGCAATCGTTAACCTACAGTTCGAGCCATGAAGGGAGTGATAGTAGGTTGTGGCAGAGATGTTTCCACACCTCTCCCTTAATGTCTTTGGTTGTCGTGCGTGACCCCTTTACTCCAAATGTGAGTCTGGTCAGCAAGCTATCGTCAACTTGTATCCATCAATGAATCATGTCAGCAATAAGAATTGACATCATAATATCTAATCATATGTACATATGTCATATCAACAACATTCAAACCCTAACAATCCACTCCCTGACTCGATCTAGAGTCCACGGAGTTTCATCGATGCCTCGACATCCTCAAACGTCTAGAGTCCTACACACTCAGGAGAACCCAGTCAATAGCACCTGTCGATGTAAATACAACAAAATAATATATCATCAAATCCACAATATCTCATAATCATAATCAAAACCACCAATCGTATAAAGAACCGGATCACTCGCACACAACTGTCCAAAAAAAATAAGTATGTTCAGTGCGTTCAAGAGTGGGATGTTACAACCTTGGAGAAGTCTCGAAGTCCTAGAGAAGTGGTCAATATTGATGGTGAGTTAGTCACCATTTATGTCAACAAGAGTAGTTGATGTCAACAGATGTGATGGGTGCATTTGATGAAGTCTTGATGAAATCTACACGAAGCCCCAAAGGTGTGGTTATGGAACCCAAAGTTGTTTGAGGAATACAGGCAAGAAGGATAGTGTAAACATAGGTAATACATTCATATATAGATAGTACTCGTCATGCCAAAACAATAATTCATTCAAAAGTACATTCACTCTCACATTCTATTGAATATCTTCTAGTGAACTAGTGATCTATTGACAAGTTTGCAACAACGAAATATGAGGTAGTGAATAGTGAGAAGTGTGAGAATTTCAGAATTACATAGGAGAGCTAGGGTTTTCTATTAAAACCCTAATTTGGCTGACCCTTGTCGATCAGACAAACAATGTCCTGCGAGGCACCCCTGCAAGTTGCCTAGTTCTTGTCATACGAGGCTCGATGTGACAAGAGGTATTTGTCCTGCGAGGACAAGAAAAAACTGAGGAGAAATGTTGTGTTAGGTTGCTAAGGATGAGTTTGGTTTGTGTATTAGGATCAAAGGCACCAAATTAGTTACATATGTGAAGGTATGTTATTGTATGTGTTTTGAGGTTGCATCGTGGTGATATTGTGGAACATGCGTGAGGCATGTCTTTGTGAGTTTTGGTATATTCCTTGAGTCACATCTTGGACTATATGTTGGTTGAGGTATATTTTTTGAGGTACTTTATTGATGATATATTATGGTACATGGTGTATAGCATAATTGGAACATGCCATGAGTGATTTGGTATATGGTTGAGGCACATTTCATGGTACATGGTTTATGGTACATGTTGGCACATGGTTGATTATATGGTACATGTTTGGTACATGGTTTATGGGTGTTAGAATATACTTGATGCACATGGTTTGATTTCACAAACCCTATTTTTTTTAATAGCATAAACATAATTTACTTATCTATAGATATTTGTATGCTATACCTTAGGGTTCTTATTGATATTATAGATCCATACTATTGATCAAAATAAAAAACATACTATTGATCAAAATAAAAAACCTATAGTCACTCTAAGATTTTATAGTCATGATCACATATATGTGAGCCTCTCACATATATGTGAGCATTTTATAGTCACTCTTGATATTTAATGACTTACGTAGAAACCTTACCAATTTTATATCCATTGGACTAAACTTATTACACTATAAAATCCTTTAATTTACAATGTATGTCTTTCAAATAGCATTATAATTCTATGTGGAAACCTCACATACTATAATATTATGGGTCCTTGTGAAAACCTCACATACTATAGAAGTGTAGAAAAGATTTAGGGTGTACAATTTAATTTCCTTATACCAAAGTCAAACCCAAGTATCCTTTCATATTCTTAAGATATAATTCGCGTTAAATCA
Organism: Picea sitchensis; assembly: GCA_010110895.2. NCBI lineage: Eukaryota > Viridiplantae > Streptophyta > Pinopsida > Pinales > Pinaceae > Picea > Picea sitchensis. Next base: position 57,206 of record SNQJ01S0023181.1, on the reverse strand, counting down.
ACACATCACTCATATTAAATTTACATACTGTATGATGTTATTGTTTCTTGTGATCCCCGTCCTTTGCAAAGGTAAATAAAACATATGGAAAACGTTTGGTGAAGTCCTGTCGAGGTTTTAAACGAGGTTTAATGCGTCATGGTCTTAGCCGTTGATTTTAAACAAGTAATGCTCTGATCAACCATCACCTGGAGGAAGTACTGGATCTCGATTTCAACAACGGGTTCAAGATTCCTACGAGGTTTTTTGAAACCCTGAGGTTGTCATTTATAAAATCTTGTTCTCTATAAGAAAATTGTTGTGTTCTGAGAAAATGAGCTCTCTGTAAGAGTGTTATGAAGACACTTACTCTATAAGAGTTGTTCTGCGCGAGGAGTTACCCTGTGGGCTTACTCTACACGAGGAGTCACCCTATAGCTTGCTCTATGTGATAATGTATCCTATGAGTTTTCTCTGTGCATGGAGTTACTCCGTAGAATTTCTTTTTTGAATAGAGTTATTCGTTCCTCAGAGTTTTTTCCACCATGGAAATGGTTTTCCAACCCGAGAATACCAAAATGTTCCTCTTATGTAAGTACAATCGTATTATTATCATAAATCGATATAATATCTTTCCTCTATTGATATATTTTATATATCTTAAGACTAAAATCAAATCTTTGTTACAGGTTTGGTTAATTCTACTTGTACACGTTTTCTTTGACGAAGGCAGTAAAACAGAGGTTATTCCCTCACTAGTAAGTATTAATTTTGGTTGCAAATGTTTAATTCCTTTATTTTCTTCGAATTTATTATAAGAGATTAAAGAGGAATTAACTAATTTTATTCGTTTCTTTTATTTTGGGTCCAAACCAACTCGGCGTAATGACCCTATTCCAAAAATGAACTCGTGGGTGGCATTATATCCTATCAGGTATGTGTTTATTACGATTTTTCTCCAGAAGTCAAGCTACGGACTTCAAGATCGTGATGTATACATGAGTTATTATTTTTCCAAATATCAGATTCAAAATGGGTTGTAACTATAAAAATTAGTCTTTTAGGGATTAGGGTTTATGCTTCCAAGTTCCCTCCGAACAGAGATGTAATATTTAATTTGAGTCTGGACTGAAATTCGAGAGATCTAAAGCTGTTTTGTTTACAAAGGGATACGAAATTCACTGTAGATAGATTTTCATCTTATTTTTTTTTGTACAGTTATATATAAGTCCTATTGAACAAAAAATTATGGGTTTTGTTTGTCCTTCTGGACTGTTAACAAAAATTTTGTTTCTCCCTATTTATCATTTTCCATATACTTATCTGGCCTTGTAGAATTCTTTTACAAAATGTAATTGCATTCTTATTTTTATAGTAAAGAGAACCCTATGTAACTTGTATTTACTTTCCTTAGTAAAATATCTCTAACTGTAACTGTGTTTAAAGTAACATGTAGTCTAATAATGGTGATGGTTATTTTTCGATTTCTGAGCTGAACCCGGTTTAGGGTTTCAGAGCAGGAAGCCTGGGCGGTGAGGATCTGAATAATGGCAGCCATGGCTATCAGCACCAGCTCTGCGACAGTTCGCATTGGTTGCAAGAAGTCTGCTTTCGTCTCCAACGCATCGACATCGGATCGATCTGAGTTTGCTGGATTGCGGCGCATGGATTCCATGTTTGACATGGGTTCAAGTCATTGTTTATTTGCTCAAATGCAGAGGAATGTTCAAGCCGTCGGCAATGGCTGTCGCGGAGTTGTCACCATGGCAGGCACTGGGAAGTTCTTCGTTGGTGGCAACGGGAAATGCAATGAGGAGATGCAAGAGGCCGAAAACGCTCATTTATCAGGTCTGTGGCAGGACGAAGATTCAAACGAGGATTGGTGGCAGAGAGACTGGGGTTTGCTGAACAGGCATTATTTTGTGGACGAATGCTTGACGTTCGAGGCCCGCTGATGAGGTGAACCAGCAAGAACTAAACCCTGGCCGCTGCCGCCACTGCCTTAACCTACATAGCAGCAAGACTAGCTCCGAGATCACGGCAAGCTTCCCCCTTTTCCTCAAAACCATTGCCGGATCTTCTCTCTGTATGCAGGTTCAAGGCTCACACTCTGTCTCTGAGCTCAAAACCCAAATCCACCAAGCGACAGGGATTCCGCCTAGATTCCAACAACTAATCTTCGAAGGCCGGCAGCTTGGAGATGGCTCT
>SNQJ01S0023181.1:21133-37217 GCA_010110895.2 Picea sitchensis | reverse complement strand
GCTAAGCTATCCCATCAATCACCCCAACAATGGTCAAGTGGATTAGTGTAAGATCCAAGCAGTCATCCGAAATGAAAGGAAGCTAATGCATACATAAGAAGGTTATAACGATCAAATATGACACATACCATGATACCTTGGACCAATTACCTCATGGAGCAAGAGCCCTCTCCGATGCAAGGCCAGGCCGGTAGTGATGGAGGCTGGTAATGTTGACAGGACAAGTATGGCTGCGAAGAAGAAAGATGGGCCCTCAAGGGCCATGCTCAAGTCGATCTTCTCTTGTACTCCATGTCTGGGATCATGTGGGCCTTGAGACATGATCTCCTAGTTATCCCTAGATATCGGGGATAACAATAACTAAAGGGTAAATTCACTGGTTTAATTCGCCAAGGAAATACATTAAATTGCAGAGGGGAATCTCATGGTTGAATGCTTGTAAGGAGCCACACAATTCGTAGTGGTTACGTATCCAGATTGTAGAGTATAAGAGGGAGTTGTTGCACAATTTTAAATACATATTTTGTGGGCAAGATGCCAAGGAGAGTGAGTTGAATGCTAGGTAAATGTGGGTGAAAACATAGAGATTAAGTAAACACAGTGATCGCATGCCGAGATCATTTAGAACACAGGGGTGATATATCGAATGTAGAGCCCAAAGAAAATGCAGAGATCAAAATGCAGAGGATATTAAGTGGTTTGCGGGGAGGAAGGATAAACAATATGTAGAGGTATTCAATTACCAGAAGGCAAAAAACAATCATTCAACCATAAACAATCAACAAGGGTATACAATTGGGAAAAACTATCCTTCTCTTATCATCCACACACAAAAAAGTAGGGCATTAGAATCTATAGGTCTATTAACGCCGAAGTGACGTTTGTCAATTTGGCTCCTAGTTGACTGCTCAGGCGTGGACTGATGATCTAGGGATGCGGACGAAATATAAATCACAGTCTCTTTATAATAATCAATAAAACAAAACAAAACATTCATAGAAATCAAGGATCGGGTTTCCAAGGAAATCAATTCAAGCAGTGAGCATAAAGTTATGATGACTTTAAGTTGATTAAAAACGCAGAGTAAAACACTTTTCTTTACACAATTAAAGGTACAGAAATGAAAGAGCAAGATCAATATTAATCTACCATGCAAAATAAAAGAATGTGTACCATAGCCCAAGATGACAACTCCAAGTCGTTGTCCCACGTGCTCCGTCCTGCTCCCACTTGCCGACCGATGTGACTTCACCGATACCTCCTAGCCAATGCTAGGGGTACTCTTCTTCCCCCTTATACCCCCAAGCCGCAAAGGGGCCACACAATATAAACCAAAGAGAAACTAGCAACCAACTCGCCTCGTAAGGCTGAGCTACCACTCGTTACCCGAGCTGGGTATCCCGACTCCCACAAGATAAGTCAGTCAAGTCACAAATTCTGCAGTGTAACATTACGTATCAAGAAGAGATCCATACTCCTCCTCCTCCATCCTTTATATAGAGTTTCTAAGTGATTTATTTCCCAAATTCCCATTTAATTTATTTTTCATTAATTTAATTCAGAAAAATCTCCCCCATACACATGTCACCCATCCCCTTAGTTGCACTAGAAATTAATTTCAATAATTATTTAATTTCTCTTATTTCCCTCACCCACCTAAAATAATTCCTAAAATTGCTCCTAGGTGTCCCCATATTCCCTTACACATTTTAATGACTTACGCTCTTATTAAATTCCTAGTTGAGTTCAATTTAGAGAGTTCTTAAAGGCAAGGTTCCTTACTAAGTTAGTCATTCTGTTTTTTGCTTATGATTCCCTTTTTCTTTATGTTTCCCCTCTTTCTCTTAGTTTCCTAATTCTTTTAAGTTTCCCTCTTTTCCATTTTTATCTAAAACTCAAATTAGCAAGTGTAGAAAAAATTACCTTTTACCCCTTTGTATTTTTAATTATTATTTTTTTAATTTGCATATCTAACAAAACAATCATTTCCCTTTTTTTCTTTTAAATTTTAATCCCCCAAACTGATTTGATTTTAATAAATTAATTGAATTTATTACCCCCTTCTCATCACATGTTTAATGATGATGATGATGATGATGATTTGTTTTTACCACATGTATCACTTAGACCTATATTTTATTTTCCGGTTGGGCGACATTTTTATTAGGGAAATTATTTTTAAATCTTTCTTATCACATCATCGTTCTAAGGCCATTTTGGTTTATTCACTTATTAGTTAACAATGCGACGTTCCCTTCAGAATGCACTAGGTGCTCCAAGGGTGCCACTCACCTCATTCTGTTTCCCTTGTGCGACGTGCCCTTCAGGGCGCACTACGTGCTCCAAGGGTGCCATTCGCCTCTTTCCATTTTTATTGCGTGATGTGCCCTTCAGGACTCACTATGTGCTCCAAGGGTGCCACTCGCCTCATTATGTTTCCCTTGCGCGACGTTCCCTTTAGGACGCACTACATGCTCCAAGGGTGCCACTCGCCTCTTGATTAACTTGGTAGACATAAAAAACCCCTGGATTCAATACTCCACCAGGTGATCTTGTGGGAGACTAAGGGCCTATAAGAAATAAGGCCCATGCCTTATTGTGCACCCCTTAGATTCATCATGAGTAACTGTTGCAATCTTCCCTCATGACATCATGGGTCTTCTCGAACTAGGTAATCGTTAACCTACAATTCGAGCCGCATCGAGAGTGCTAGTGGGTTGTGGCAGGGATGTTGTCCACACCTCTCTCTCAACATCTCTCATTGTCTTGCATGACCCCTCTACTCCACATGTGAGTCTGGTCGGTAAGCTATCATTAGCCTTCATCATCAAGGAATCATGTCAGAAATAAAATCAATCATCATAACATCTAATTAGATGTGCATATGTCATATCAATAATAATCAATCCCCAATAGTCCATTCCATGACTCGATCCGGATTCCAAGGGGTTTCATCGATGCCTCTGCATCCTCGAGGTCCAAAGTCCTACACACAGGAGAACCTGGTCAATAACACATGTCTACATAAATACACAAAATCATATAATCACATCCATAATGACTCATAATCATAATCAACAACCAATAGTATAATAATCTAGATCACTTGCAAGCAAGTGTCCTCAAAGAATAAGTCCTCTCAGTGGGCGCAAGAGTGAGATGTTACATGATCTAACTAGTTACAGTCACAAAAAAAAATATTGCAAGAAAATCAATTGGCAAAGAAAAACACTCCATGACAAAAGAGGCTCGAATCCCATACAATGCATTCTACTCGGTAAGAAGGAAGGTTCGAGGGTTCCAATAATCCATTCATATTATCATGTTAATACATTATAGAATTAATATCAGGATCGGTGGGGCGATATGGTAAGATATTTAGGATTTGTTCTTTTCCACCGTAAAAACATAATCCAACTATCTCTTAAATTGAAAACATAAGGACTAATAATTTAAATTTGTTCATGATAATCATAATTACTACAACGACCAAATGAACGAGAAACATGTATATAAATCCATACATGTAGTCATATATAAGGACTAATTAATTAAATTTATTTTAGAAAAGCATGATTATTGCAATGACCAAATGAATGAGAAACATGTATATAAATACATCCATTCAGTCATATATAAGGACTGATTATTTAAATTTATTTCAGATAAGTATGATCACTACAAAGAGCAAATGAATGAGGAATGTGTATATAAATACATCCATTCCATCATTAAACCTTCTAAAATTTTCAATCCATCAAGGGTCTTATCAATCGGTTTTAGGATTTCAATACATTTCAACAAAATTCTCAGAGCTAATACATAATAAATCATCTTAAAATGATTACAAAATTCAAGGAAATACCATAATCCAGAAGTTGTTGTTTCTTGGTATCCGCTTGATGTTGAACTTTAACTGAAACCACGCTCCTTCCTGTCTCCCGCCTTACTAACTGTAGAGACCTCACTGATACCTCCCATCCAACGCTAGGGATACTCCTCTTCCCCCTGAGCCCCCCAAGCCGCAAAGGTGCCATGCACACAAAACCAGAAAAAATCTAGCTCCCAGCTTGCCTCGCAAGGTCGATCTACCACTTCCTTTTCGAGCTAGGCATCCCAACTCCCACAAGAAAAATCATTCAAGACAAATTTCGGAAACATAACCTTATCCATATCGGTCATGTTTGTTTCCCCTTTTCTGCCATTTATTTTATAGAGTTCTATTCGTGACTAGTTTCCAAAATGGACATTAAATTATTTTTGTCAAATTTTTATTAGGAATATTCTCCCCCATACACTTGTCACCTGATTCCTTAGTTGCATCCGAAATTCATTTAATTCATTTGATTAAAATTCCAAATTCCCTCACCCACCTAAAAGCGTTCCTAAAAATGCTCCTCGATGTCCCTTTATTCCCTCACTTTCCCTTAATGAATGACACCTTTCTTAAAGCTTAGTTAAGTTCATTTTAGTAAATTTTTGTATACTAGATTCCTTCTATGTTCCACATTCCTTTTGTAATTAATTTCTGCTTTTGTCTAAGTTTGAATTTAATGAGTTTTGCATACAAAGAAAAATTAATCCTTTAAATAATTTAATCCTCCAATTAATTCTAAATTTGATTTTTCCACCTTTTAATTCTAATTTGATTTTTCCCCCTTTTATTAATTGCTTAGTTAAATTTTTGTCCTCAATCCTACTTAGACCTAGGATTAGCAATTTTTTTCAGGGAAAAGTTATAATTAATATACTTTACTGATGTGTAATTATTTTAAGGCTAACCATGTCAAGGTTATATATTGTTTTCTAGGCACCTAGGTTTATTGAATCACCAATGTTAAACTGCGATGTGCCCTTCAAGATGCACTACATGCTCCAAGGGTGCCACTCGCCCTCATTCAAGTTTCATCTATGCAACGTGCCTTTCAAGATGCACTACGTGCTCCAAGGGTGCCACTCACCTTTTGACTGATTTTGGTAGACGTCTGCCCTTGGAGTCAATACTCCGTCGAGCGACCTTGTGGGAGACTAAGGGAAACAAAGGAATACATACCTTGCCTTATTGTGTGCCCCTTAGAATAATCATGAGCGACTGTCATAGTCCGTCCTCACGACATCCTGGATCTCTCGAACTAGGTAATCATTAACCTACAGTTCGGGCCACGACGAAAGTGCTAGTAGGTTGTGGCAGGGTTGTTGCCACACTTCTCCCTCAATATCTCTGGTTGTCATGCGTGACCCCTTTACTCCAAATGTGAGTCTGGTTAACAAGATATTGTCAGCCTGCATCCATCAACGAAACATGTCAGCAATCCAAAATCAACATCATAAGATACCAACCATATGTCACATATTCAATAACAAAAATTCTCAAACCATAAACAATCCACTCCGTTAATTGATATGGAGTGCAAGGAGGTCCATTGATGCCATCGACATCCTCAATCATTCCAGAGTCCTACACACTGAGGAGAAACCAGTCAATAACGCATTTTGATACAATATAATCAAACAACATATCATCATATTCACAATATCATCATAATCCATACATGAAATAGTTAATCATATAAGGAACCAGATCACTTGCACACAAGTGTCCTCAAGAATAAGTCAAATCAAATGTGTACAAGAGCAGGATGTTACAGTTTTCTAGATTCATAGGCTACCACATAATTTTATTGCATCAACACTCCTCATAATCCTTCCTTGCAAGAATCCGTACATACAACAAAATATTTATATGGATCTGCAATTTCTAGTATAGGAGTGGTAGTTAAAAGATGTTTTAATTTATTGAAACTTTCTTGACATTTTTTTGTCCAATTGAATTGTATTTCCTTCTTCTATAATGAGGTTATAGGTGCAATTTTTGAAAAAACTTCAATAAATCTTCGATAATAGCCTTCAATTCCCATAAAATATCTTATGTCAGTAACGTATTTGGGAACATGCCATTCCATTATAGCTTTAATTTTATCCGGATCGATAAAAATGCCTTTTTTAGAAATAAAATGTCCTAAATACTATATTTTATCTTTATAAAAATCACATTTGTTGAGATTAGCATGTAGTTCATGTTCCCTTAATACTTGTAAAATTATTCTTAAATGTTCTTCATATTCTTGTTCATATTTTGAGTATACTAATATATCATCAATAAAAACAATAACGAATTTATCCAAGTATTTACTTAAAATATTATTCATTAAACACATTAACGAGGTTGGAGCGTCTGTTAAACCAAAAGGCACTAGTACAAACTCATAGTCGCCATACCTCATTCTAAAAGTTGTTTTATGAATATCTTCATATTTTATCCTAACTTGATGATATCTAGATTGTAAGTCAATTTTAGAAAATATCATCACTCCTCTTACTTGATCGAATAGATCGTCAATGCAAGATAAAGGATATTTGTTTTTAATGGTCATTTTATTTAATTGTCGATAATCAATACACAGTTGTAAAGTACCATCCTTTTTCTTTACAAAGAGTACAGGTGCTCCTTACGGAGACACACTTAGTTGTATCTAGTTTTTATCTATTAATTCTTGTAATTGTATCTTTAGTTCATTCAACTCTAGGATGTTCATCCTATAAGGATCCTTAGAGTTTGGTACTGTTCCAGTTACTATATTTATGGTAAAATCTATATCTCTTTGTGGAGGTAATCCTAGAATTTCTTCTAGGAATATTCCTTTAAATTATTTTAAAACATGAAACTCTGAGATATTAATTTGTTTTTGTACAACATATAATTTACAACTTTTATGCACACATGTTTTCATTTGTAATGTTCATATTTCCCAAACAAAAATTGTTTTAGGTATCCCCTTAATATTAAAAACATTACCAATATCATTTGTGCATAAAAATGTCTTATTATAACAATTTAGTATAACTTTATGTTCTTATAACCAATTCATAACAATCAACAAGTAATAAGGCCCTAAAGGAAAAACATTCAAATTAGCATAGGTTTTGAAATCATTCATAAGAAATTCACACTTGCCAACAAATTTAGTCACTTTCCTTTTTTTACCTGTAGCAAGCTAAACTAACCATGACTTTTCAAATTTGCTTTTTTGTAATTTGTGTATCTTCACAACTCTAGGTGAAATATAACTTAAACTAGCACGATGGTCAATCAAAATAGATATTGGTTCATTATTTAACGTACCTTCTACTTCCAACATAGAAGTTTGATGATCTGCTTGTCTATTTTCCAATGCTGCACTAATTTTTGGAATGTCCCTTGCAATTTCATCAACTGTAGAAGCTTCACGAGCAATATGCAAGTTGTTGTTTTTCTTCCTGAACAGACAATCCTCGTAATTAAACAATAACAAGTTCCTTTTCCTTATTCCCATATTGATTATAAGGTTTATTACCTTTATAATTACTCCCTTGATAACTTCGTTGATTAGTTCCAAAATTGTTATTATAAAATTTACTTCATTTTCCTTTTTGTTCGAATTAATTATGCTTTTTAACTTTCCAGTTATTTAGATTATGGTTTTTGTTTTTATTTTGTTCATAACTGAAATTTTCCTTCCTCGTTGCTTCTTCTAAAGTTCTTGGGTTATCGTATTCAATTCTTTCTTTATAAACATGAGGTAGACAACTTATAAAACGTTCAATCTTTGTATTTTCATCAACAATATAAGGAACATAATGCAACAAACTTAAGAACTTATTGCACAAATCCTTCATCGTTGTACTTCTCAGTTTTAAATCATAAAATTCCTTAGCCTTTTCCTTGTAATACTATTCTCACAAATATTTTCTTTTAAAATATTTCTTAAAAGTTCTCCACGTTACATATCTTTCTTTAATATGTTTTACCTTTTTTATATCTTTCCACAAGATATCAACTTTCACAATCAAATTATATATTGTCATTTTCTCTTTTAATTCACTGGAATAATTATATATTTGGAATTATTTCTTCATTCGTGAAAGCCATGATTCAACTTCTTCTCCTATTTTAGTTTCACCATTGAACATAGGGGGCTTGATCTTTTTAAATTAACCAATGATTTCATCATAAGACTTGCGTTTATTTTTAGTTTCCAACTGGTTACTATCATTACTTTCACTTGAATCTTCATATTTTGTTTTCTTTTATTATCCAATTTTTCATTAGTAGATTTAGTGTTAGTATCCAAAGATGCTTGTTTTCTTACTTTTTGTTTCATGCTTCGTTTCCAATTTCATTAAAGCCAAATTACTTATTCTTAAGGTTTTCAGGATCTTGTAATTTATTTAATAATACGTCATTTAATTCTTCTTGCGCTTTTAGGATACATTCATTATTAACTTTTACACTTTGCAATTCTTCTTTCAAATCCTTAACTTTTTGTAGCATTTCTGTTTGATTATCATTTCTACATTCATTTAGATTTACCCAAATATTCTCTTCATTAAAATTTTCTTGTTCCACATTATCTTGATGTCTGGGACGAGAAGCCCCTTCTCTTGACATCAAAACTTCTTTCCTTCTATGTATAGAAATACAACAAGAAAAGTTTCCTTTCTTCCTCTATAATAAGAAGTGAGAATAAAATTTCATAAATTTTATTAGTCTACTTTGAGAAACAAAGAGTAAGACTTCCTATTGCTATGGAAATTTATATGTAATTTGTTTATTATGTTGAGACCTCTTAGGCCAAGTACTGAAACCTCATCTCTGATACCATTTTGTCACAAATCCTTTTTTTTAATATCAAAAACACAATTTACATATTTACATATATTTGTATACTATACCTTAGGGTTCCTATAGATATTATAAATCCATACTATTGATCAAAATAACAAACCTATAGTCACTCTAAGCTTTTATATTCACTCTTGATATTTAAGGACTTACATAGAAACCTTACCAATTTTATGTCCATTGAACTAAACTTATTAACATTATAAAATACTTAAATATAAAATGTATGTATTTCAAATAACATTATAAGTCTTTCAAAAAAACAATATATATCATTTAAATAAAATTATAAGTCTTTGTGGAAAGATCACATACTATAATATTATAGGTCCTTGTGAAAACCTCGCATACTATAGAACTCTAGAAAATATTTAGGGTATACAAATTAATTTCCATATACCAAAGTTGAACCCAAGTATCCTTTCATATTCTTACGACATAGTGCACGTTAAATGAACACATCACTCATATTAAATTTACATATTATATGATGTTAATGTTTGTTTTGATCGCCTTCCTTTCCATAGGTAAAGAAGACATCTGTCAAACGTTTGGTGAAGTCTTGTCGAGGTTTTAAAGGAGGTTTAATACAATATGGTATTAGCTGTTGATTTTAAACTAGCACAGTCGTTAATTCGCACGACTCGCGGCTGAGAATGCAGAAAGGTATCGAGAATGCGTGACTCCAATATAAAATGTTTGTGGTAATTTGTCTGTGGTAATATAAAACGTTTGGTTGCATTAGGTTGATAAATGGATATAAAATGTTTGTGGTAATTCGTCTACGTTTGGTTGCATTAGGTTGATAAATGAAACGTGACAATTACATATCTTTACAGTAAACATGTTAACGGATGCCTTGATAAATGCAATAAAGTTATGAACAATAAATCTGATCCATTGATTTTGGAGGACTATTAAGAATATGCCAGCATCTTCAATGCATAGCCATTAGATTAGGGTTTAAGGTTAAATAAGATTAAAAGATCATTAATTATGCCCATTGTCAATAGGTATAAGCCTTTGGACGTAACAAATGTTTTTCTGATCAACCACCACTTGGAAGAAGTATTGGATCTCAATTTCAACTACGGTTTCAGGATTCCTACGAGGTTGTCTGAAACCTTGAGGTTGTCATTTCTCAAGTCTTGTTTGCTCTGTAAGAAAAATGTTGTGTTCTGAGAAAACGAGATCTCTCTAAGACTGTTATGAAGAGACTTAATCTGTAAGAGTTGTTTTGCGTGAGTTACCTTGTGGGATTAATCTACGTGAGGATTCACCCTATAGCTTGCTCTACATGTGAATTTGTACTGCGAGTTTTCTCTGTGCGCGGAGTTACTCTGTAGGATTTATTATTTGAATAGAGTTGTTCATTCCTCTAAGGTTTTGTCACCATGGAAATGGTTTTCCAACCGGAGAAGAACAAATTTTTCCTCTTATGTAAGTACAATTGTATTATTATCATAACTCGATACAATGTCTTTGCTCTGTTTATATATTTTGTATATCTTAAGACTAAAATCAAATATTTGTTACAGGTGTGGTTAATTCTACTCGTACGTGGTTTCTCTAACGAAGGCAGTAAACCAAAGGTTATTGCCTCATTGGTAAGTATTAGTATTGGTTGAAAATGTTTAATTCCTTTATTTTCCTCGAATTTATTCTAAGAGATTAAACATGCACTAACAAACTTTATTAGTTTCTTTTATTTTGGGTTCAAACCAACTGGGCGTAACAACCATGTTCCAAATATGAACTCGTGGGTGGTATTATCTCCTATCATGTATTCTTTTCTCACAAATTATTCTCCATAAGTCAAGTTGTGGACTTCAAGCTCGTGATGTATACATGAGTTATTAGTTTTCCAAATCTGAGATTCAGAATGGATTGTAAATTTAAAAAATAGTCTTTTAGGGATTATTGTTTATGCTTCCAAGCTCACTCTGAACAAAAATGTAATATTTAATTTGAGTCTGGATTGAACTTTGAGAGATCCGAAGTTGTTTTGTTTACAAAGGGCTACGGGATTCACTGTAGATAGATTTTCATGGTTTATTTTTTTGTACGGTTATATGTAAGTCCTATTGAACACAACTTTAGGGGTTTCATTTGTCTTTTTGGACTGTTAACACGAATTTTGTTTCTCCCTATTTATCGTTTCGCCTATATTTATCTAGTCTTGTAACATTGTTTTAAGAAATGCAATTGCATTCTTATTTTTACAGTAAATAAAACCCTCTGTAACTTGTATTTACTTTCCTTAGTAAAATATCTATAACTGTAACTGCATTTAAAGTAGCATGTAGTCTTATTTTAATACATTTTTCGTATTGTTTCCTTTAATAATCTTTGCATCAATTCATATCTTATTTACATATGATAAATTACTCATGTGTAAGAAATGTATGTGTCTCTATTTATGTTGACTTCTATGAATATAAAAATTACCACTATCTAAGTAAACATAGATGATATATCTTTCTCTTTCTTTTCTTTTGACTACTATGAAATTAAAATGTAGTAGTTGTCTATATGCACAAAACCAATAATTTAACCTATTAAGGTCGGAAAGAAAAAACCCTATCTATTTACATATAAACATAAGCGATATATAAACCACACAATATATAAACCACACAACTAAATTCTGACTGTCTATATTTAACTCATAACTATGTTTTCTATTTCAACATTCCTACTAGAAGAATTGAAAATATAGAGAAATCGAGCAAGTGAAGAGATGGAGGAAACAACAATTCTAAGGTCATTGTTCCTCCCAAACTTAATCCAGAACAACCAAATGTACTTTATCTAAATAACCCTGAGCCTAATCGTTGATCGCTGAACCACAAGGATGAAGACTATAATTCTTATTCCTACAAAAATTCCTCTTGAATTTCACACATTTCAATGCTATGGTATCTTTCCTAGTCATGCGAGCCTCTGATCAATTCATGTGAAGTCTTTTTATTCTATTTCCTAGGAATTTTGATCATTAGTGAGCCACTTGCTCAACTATAACTCTCATTTGAGTTTTGACCAGATTTCCTAGGAAAATGTTCCTTGCACCACTTCAATTTGACCAAGTTATTTCCACTTGGTCCTTCATAAAATTCGTGGGTCAACAATCACTCTTTAACAACTACCTTCATATTGTTATTTTCTTATTTTTATTAAATACAAATTTAAAATGCATTACAGTGGTTTCGACCGCCCTTGGTCAAGCTTAAAAAATTCAATAGTTTAAATGTATAAATAAAATAAAGTTTTAATGATTCAATATCTGGGATATTACATTTGAGATAGATTCTTGGCACATGGTGTAAGGTTGTTATATTAGAGGCATATCATTGATGTTGGTACATGTTGAGACACATCTTGGATGTTATGATATGTGAGACACATCGTTTGTTAATTGGATGAGATACATCATTAATGGTATGGTACAGGTGGTGGTGCATGTGCATGATGCATAGTTTGGTACAGGGTTTGGTGCAGGGTTGATGCATAATTTGATGGTTTGGTGCAGGGTTGATGCATAATTAATTTGATATAGGTGTTGGTGCAATTTGATATAGGTGTTGGTGCATGGTTGATGCACGGTTTTGTAAAAGTGTTGGTGCATGATTGATGGATGGTTTATACAGGTTGAAGTACATGGTTTGGTGATGGTTTTTGTATCCATGTGAGTGGATCATTTGGTTGATGTGATAGTGGTAATCACAAGTTGATGTGATAGGTTTACGGTGACAGACTGATGTAATAGGTTGACAATGATAGGTTGATGTGACATATTGACAGTGACAGGTTGATAATGGAAGTGATTGTGGTAGTGACAGTTTGGTCTACACTTATACTTTAGGATGGCAGGACGGGGAAAGGAAATCGGGTTGCAGCCTCCTTTGGGTTGGTGCAAAAGAACTCAGGGAGTTGGTGCTTCCTTCAGGTTGGTGCCTGTAAATTAGGGGATCATAGCCTCCTTTTGGTTGGTGTCGAAGAAATTAGATATTTGGTGTTTCCTTCAGGTTGGTTCCTTTAAATTAGGGGGTTGGTGCCTCCTTCTAGTTGGTGTTGGAGAATTGGGAAGTTGGTTCTTTCTATGAATGTAATATTTGATATATATAAGAAATCATTGTGTCATTTTCTCCCATTTGTGTTTTCACGTAAATTTTGGTGTACTGTGTATCTGTGGTTGCTTGTTATGCACTATTGATTTATACTATTGACAATACATTTAATGATAATGATAAATTGTTGAATACTGCTAATAAAGTTGAAGTTTATATATTATGGTAAAAAGTTCTCATACTGATTAATCCCCCCTCCTCTCAATATTGGTGAATATTTCAACGATTGGTATCAGAGCCGATTCCTTCAAGAAAACAATCTAACCATTGGAAGTTAGATCATGGAGAGAAACAATGAATATAAGAATGGAATACCACAACTTAATGTTCAGAATGGTGAAACCTATGAGATGTGGAGTATCAGGATGAATTTATTTTTACAGGTACAGGGTACGATGTTTGGAAATCAGTTTTTATAGGATACATCACCACAAAGAAACCTCTAAATACTGCAAAAAATAAATAAATAAGAAGAAACAATAAATTAGCAATGGATTTCATGTTGGAAGGATTATTTGATCTGATAAAAGACAAAGTGGGAAAATGTTCATCAACCAAAGAGATTTGGGATAAGATACATAATCTATATTTTCAAGAGTCTCATCCTACCACAAGAATAGAGCATACTGATGAGAACAAAGAATATGTTAAATTAGAATGAGAAGAAATATGCTCATCATGTCAGAAATATTCAGAAGAAGAAGATTGTTAAGAAGGAATATGAGATATTGAAGTAGAACTAATCAATGATTTAGATTAACTAAAGAAAGAAAGAGAAGAAAACAAAGTCACTCGAGAAAGAATTGATCAAGCTAATGGAAGGTGTTCAAATTTCTAAAGAAGTCCAAGTCGAAGAAGCCAAAAGGATTGAAGAAACATACAAAAATCAGTTGGAAGAAAAAAAGTGTCTAGAAGCTAAATTTTCATCACTAAGAAAGGAAGCAGAGAAGAAAGAAGAACTTAAGGAAAACAATTTTGAAGCGGAATTTAGTCAACGAGAAAGAAGACTTGAAGAAGAAATCATCGCATTTAAAATTCAACTTGAGGAAGCCAATATAATAGAAGAAGTAATGAATATCCAAATGACAAAGAAGGAAGAATATTGTGAGAATCTTGAAGAAGAAGTCGTCTTGATAAGGGTTGAAGTTGACAAACTTAACAAGAAATTGACGAAATATTTAGTACTAGAAAAAACATATTTTGGATACATCGATGAAGCCTCATGGAAGGAAAATGAAAATCATAGAAAGAGAATTGAATTAAATAGAAGTTCCACACATATTATAAACAAAGTTGAAGAGAAGCACTCCAAGTTGCAGAAAATAAGAATGAAGAAAAGGGTAAGAGTTATGCAAACGTACTCAAATGAAGGAATGATGGTCATCAAGAATCAAAGAAGACTGAGTATAATAGAGACACATCTTGAAGAACAACTTCCACATTCAAACAAACAATAAGCTTCAGTCATGATGAAGGAATCACCTGAAGAGAATATCGTGATCAACTGAGGCGAGAACTCATAAGGACTGCACCACAAACAAGATCATTCACTCCTAGGTATGAAAGTTTCTTTTATGGTAATCATTTTATTTGTACTAACTTTGGAAATAAGGTTGTATATTGCAGAGAATATGGAAGAAATGTTTAGACAAGAAATACCTATGTGGCTCCCCACAATATTGAATGTTACAAATGCCACAAATAATGGTCACATAGCTTGGAATTGTAGATGCATGATAGAGCCCTCTATGAAAGAAAACATCGATGTCATATACACAAATGTTTGGAGAAGAAAAGAAATACAAGAAGAGAAGTTGAATAAAGAATAGGTCCCAAAGCTCAAAGGATTTGCAGTAGTGTGAGAAAGAGAAGAAAAACAAAAAGAAACCCAAGAGGTTTTACTATCGGGAATTGTAGTGCACGATCATAATCAATCCATTGAAAAATGGAAAGAAGTCATATTTTAGAAAGATGATTAGTATATAGACGAAGAGGAAGATCAATCCTCATCAAAGTATGTATTTTTCTAAGCCATCTGGCTTAGAGACTCCCAATAAATATGAATATCGAACAGGGGGTGTCTACGCAACATCTCTACAAAACATTGAACTATGTTTTGAGCAATTTGAAGTGTTTGTAGAGAAATATTCAAAGAAGTCAAATGGTAGAAGTGAAAAATGATAGATTGATTGATTGATAAGCACTATTCCCATGCATATATCAGAGGAATGTCATTGACACACTTTCCAGGCAGGGATATATTCATTATAAGTTTGAGGATGTATTGCATATTAGTGGACATATTTGATTCAGTCTAAGAAACATGAATATGTGATGATCAACTGCAACATAGAATCCTTCATAATAGTACAATGACAGATGGGTCAACAGTATGGATAGTTGAGTAACAGAGTTATGGATAGTTTGTGACATATGGACAGAGATGGATTAGTGAGATTCTGATAAGGTACATAAGACATGGGTCAAAGAATATGCATAACAATGGATTGAAAATTGGAATCATCAGTGGAAGTTTATCTTCAGAAGGAAATCATTGAACAATACGGTCAAGTGAACATGAAAAGTAAATGAAGAAATAAAGTAATAAATGATTTTTATATATGTCAGTGAATTACAAGAGGAAGCACCGATGGAAAATACGAATCACTTGAAGATAGGAAAGGAAACATATACATGTATCCCTACATTAATAGANTGAACATGAAAAGTAAATGAAGAAATAAAGTAATAAATGATTTTTATATATGTCAGTGAATTACAAGAGGAAGCACCGATGGAAAATACGAATCACTTGAAGATAGGAAAGGAAACATATACATGTATCCCTACATTAATAGAAATGACATCTTGTAGAGATGATAAGGGAAGAGAAATCATCAGAGAAAGAGATCCAAAAGGAATATCAATAGCATGCAAACAAAGGGAGACATATATTCACGAGGAGTTGCCCTTTTATCAAAAGGGGAGGAAGAGTGATGCAGGAGCATCTACGATTTCATCAAGTGAGCCAATGCATGGAGTAAAGAACATACAGCTGGACAGTGCCAGCACATATATTTTTGAAATACTTGGGAAAGATTGTTGCGCCGCCATTTAAATGAAGGCATTCAAAGCCGAGCGCACTTGTATTGTAATATAGATAGGAAGGCATTTAATAGTTTTAATGCTGTTAGATAGGAATTAACTGTAGATTAGACAGTTTTGCTTTCGAGAG
>SNQJ01S0023181.1:0-11461 GCA_010110895.2 Picea sitchensis | reverse complement strand
CTCAAATACCCCTGTACTCGCTATAACCTCCATCTGGCTACTCTGGTCATCATAACCCTCTGCACTGTGATGATGTCCCAAAGTGGGGACATTACATGGGTGCTTGGTTATAGTCTTCTTGTATTTTTTATAGTTAATTTCGTCTCATAGCGTGTTGGAGTTTTCTTGGGTTATTGGTCTAGATACATTATGCTGCACCTTGGTTACGCTCACGCCCACTGCCTTGTGACTACGTGATTCCTGATGAGGGGATCATTGCATGCCCCGATTGATAGATGCGAATGATCCCCTGGCCAAAGTCGTGTGCTTCCTGATGTGGGTGTATTGTTCATTGTTTTCTATTTCGTGATTTGTGTAAGTTGTGCTCATCATCAGGTTGTGTCGATTAATAGTTGTCATTGTTACTTTCGTGCTTTAAAAAAAAAATTGCACTTTCTTTGCGTCGCATGTAGTCGTAATGATGGGGTTGTTACATATGATATCAAAGCGGGTTCAACCCTGCAACTGTGGATCACCAATCTTTCCACTCCAGTGAACCTTGAGTAATAAACTATCACTAATTCAAACTTTAACGTGTCCATGCGGTGATCGTGATGAGAGAACGCCACATAGGTTCACAACGTGGTGCTGTGGAAGGAGGTGCGATGCCTCCAGAAGTTCTCGCGCCCTCGAAGTATAACCCCCAAGGGGAAGGATAAGTACTTGGGATAGATTCAATTACTGTAAGGGATGATGATGGTCGAACAAGGTCCTTCCAGGGAATGTCAGAGGCCTTGATTCACCATCTGTACTGAGATGAGACAAGGCCAGGGCACCTGTACCCCTGACGGTCCACAACGCACCCCAGTCAGTATCATTAGAATTCAATGAGAACTCAATAGGAATAATTTATCAAGTCCACGAGTGTCACGGATGGCTCAGCCGTCGAGGCATGGCTGGAGAGAAAGGCGATGTGCTTCACGCTTCACATTTATGACCTCCAACATGAAGGTCTGTAGGGCAGTCTTTCAATTGAAGAAGAGCACTCTTCTATGATGGAAGATGCTCCTACCACTATTTAACATTGTCGTCGAAGACGTGTCAGGGGGGATATTCGAGGAATGGTTCTGAGAGAGGTATCTATCTGAGGAATTCATTGAGTGTCAACTTAGTGAGTTCAACGCCTTGCGACAGGGTGACTGTAAACTGACCGAGTACAAGGCCTATTTTATGGAACTGATTCGGTATGATCCACACCTATATATTGAAGAAAATTAAGGTCAACAGGTTTGTGTTTGGCCTTAATGTCATCATTCGCACAAATGTTAGGATTTTGATACCTCAAACCTTTCATGATGTTATTTAGAAATCATTCATAGTAGAGGGGGATGTTATAAGAGGGGGTCAGAGTAGGACTCTAGTGAGACCAGTGGGACAAACATCTTCTGGTGCGCAGCAGCATTAGACCCCAACTAGACACTTAGCAAGATATCATGGTTTCCAAAGAGGATCCACTTTCACCACAAATAGATGACCAACACCTCAGAAGTAGACTCCTTAAAGATCCCCACAACAACGTCGACCGCAGCAACAACAATTTAGGCTTATTCAGCAGAATCGACAAAGGTTCTAGGTCAGTGGGTTGTTAGCTTCTACTTCGGGTACTAAGAGTATTGTACAAGGAAGGGTGTTGGACATGTGGGGAACCAAATTACCAGTATGACTGCCTAGTGGAGAGGATGAGAGCACTTGGATCAGTTGGACCCACGACCGTGGGAGATTTGGGCAAGGCCCATCAGATTCATGCAGTGATGAATAACCACCAGGTAGAGCACTAGTCGACTGTGCCTGAGACATCAAGTACCATCGCTGACTAGAATCTTAGTATTTTTATAGATCTAGGTGCTACAGAGAGTTTCATTTCTGGGGGAGTGCTAAAACGAATTAGGGTAAAGGAAGTCGAACAAGATAAGTTTATCTTTGTAGAAATGGCTTCGGGAGCCAAACAGAAGTTTGGAGGAAAGGTTATGGGCTGTAGCCTTAACTTGGGAGAGTTTTTTACTAGGGCCAACCTATACGTCACAACCTTAGGGTATTATGATGTCATGATCTATATGGACTTGTTGGAATCACATGAGGCGATACTCAATTGTAATAAGGAAGGATTGAGCTTGGTTGATGACGAGGGATAGAGACGCGTGATTGTAGGTCGGAACCAGGGAGTTTACCTAAGGTTCACCTCTTCCTTGCAACTACAAAAGACCATGTGCAAGGGATGTAAGCTATATGTGATCCTTGTGTTAAATGAGAAGGGAGTAGCAGAAGGTCTAGAACACCTTCCGATGGTTAGAGAGTTTGCGAATGTCTTCTCTGAGGAGTTACTTGGGATGCCACCAGAGAGGGAATTTGACTTTACCATAGACCTAAAAATAGGGATTGAACCGATAACAAGAACGCCTTATCGGATTTCGACCAAAGAGATATAGGAGTTGAGAATGAAACTGAAGGAGTGGTTGGACCTAGGACTTATACATCCAAGTGTGTCATCATGGGGTGTGCCTGTTATTTTCATATAGAATAAGGATGGGTCATTGAGACTCTGCATTGAATACCGTCAATTGAACTAGGAAATTATCAATACTTAGTACCCATTACCAAGGATTGATAATATGTTCGATCATATGAAAGGCATGAAGATGTTTTCAAAGATCGAATTGAGATCAGGGTATCACCAGTTATGGATCAAAGAGGATGACATCCCTAAGATCGCCTTTAATATGAGGTTTGGACATTATGAGTTTACTATTTTACCTTTTGGACTGAAAAATGCCCCTCGCGTATTTATGAGATTGATGAATGGGGTGTTCCGTGAATACTTGGACAAGCTCTTCTAGGTATTCATTGGGGATATTTTTATTTACTCTTGGATTATGGGGATCATGACGAGCACTTCCTCTTGGTGCTACAGTGTCTACGAGAGAAAAAATTGTTAGGGAAGCTATCAAAATGCTCATTTTATCAATCAAAGATTCACTACTTAGGGCATGTCATCTCCGATGAAGGTATGGCTGTGGATCCAGCAAGGGTCGAGGCTATTATGAAATGGCCTACGATGACAAATGTCCCTGACGTGCATAGCTTCTTGGGTTTAGCACGATACTACCGACGGTTCGTCAAGGGTTTTTCTTTGAATATAGAAAATCCAATCACAGAATTGCAAAAGAAGAAAAAGAAGTTTGTTTGGAGCGATAAATGCGTGGAGGCATTTAAGAGGCTCAAGGAGTTGTTGAAGACAACACGATACTCAAGGTCCCTGATAGGGACACAAACTTCTTGGTATGCACTGATGTATCCAAGGAAGGCTTAGGCAGAGTCTTGATGCAAGACGATTGATTGATTGCTTACATCTCGATAAAATTGAGAAGGAACGAGGAGAACTATGTGACGCATGATTTGGAGTTGTTAGCCATTGTTTATGCCTTGAGAGTTTGGAGACGCTACCTTATTGGACAAAAATTTGAATTAAAAACTGACCATTGTGGTCTACAACACATCTTTACGCAAAGCGACATGAACGCATGACAAAGACAATGGTAGGAACTACTTAGTGAGTACGATTTAGAGATTAACTACATAAAGGGAACAATGAACAGAGTGTTTGATGTATTGAGTTGGAGACCACACATATTTTTGGTGATGCCTCTTTAGAGGAATCTACGTGAAAGTATTCTAACTTTATAGCGCGACGATGAATGGTACAAAAAGGTCAAGGATTTTATTGGACAAAACACAATGATGGTACCAAAATTTGAGGGATTTACTATGGACAACGACAGATTATTGATATTTAAAGGTCGAATTTACATACCACCCAATGACGAGTTGAGAAGTTTGATCCTAAACAAGGCTCATAGAGCAGTGTACATGGCTCATCCTGGAGTCACGAATATGAGGGCCGAATTTAAACCCTTATTCTTATGGAAAGGAATGAAGGAAGACATAGTCAACTACATGGCCAGATGTCTATAATGTCAACAGGTGAAGGTTGAACATAGACATCTGACAGGACTACTACAACCACACGCTATTCCAGAATGGAAATGGGAGGTCATTTCGATGGATTTCATTGTTGGATTTCCATTGACGACATGGATACACGACTCAATTTTTGTGGTAGTCGACACTATGATGAAGAGTGATAATTTTATTCCTGTGCGTACAACGTATTAGGAACTTGACATAGCTAGAGTTTTCATCCATGAGATTGTGAGGCTGCATGGCGTGACTAAGAGGATTATATATGATAGAGGATTGGTGTTTATACGACGATTTTGGACTAGTTTCCAAGAGACCTTGGGAACCCAACTTAACTTTAGTACCGCCTATCACCCGGAGACAGACAAGCAAACTGAAATAAAAAACCAAATCTTGGAGGACATATTGAGTATGTATGTTATGGAACAACAAAAGTGTTGGGAAGAATTCTTTCCATAGGTAGAATTTTCATATAACAAAAGTTATCAAAGAACCATTAAGATGACGCCTTTCAAGTTTCTTTACGGGCGACCGTGTTAGATGAATTTGATTTGGGATTGACTTTAGGATACGGTCCTAGTGGGACCATAATCGATCCAAGAAATGGAATATCAAATGCAAACAATAAGACAAAGGATCAAGGAAGCATAGGATTGGCAGAAGATTTATGCCAATGCGCATCGTGGCGATCATAGTTATGAAGTTGGCAACCGAGTCTTCTTACGAGTGAAACTGCATAAGAGTTCGATCAAGATTGGAAAGGGTGCTAAAATCTCTCCTAGGTCCAAGGGACCTTTCAATATTGTGGAAAAGAAGGGGCCCATGGCCTATCCACTAGCCTTTCTTGATTCGTTGAGGTGTATGAATGATGTTTTTCACATATCTATTTTGAGACATTATGTTAGTGATCCTGCACATGTTATTGACTTGAGTACCTTGCAGGTATCTGATGAGGGTGTGCTCATGGAGGATCCAATCCTCATCATGGACCATCGCATTCGAAAACTACGTCGTCAAAAAGTAGACCAGGTCAAGGTCTAGTGGGACAACTATAGTCCACACTCGACGACCTGGGAGGACGCATACGATATGCGTTAGTAGTTTTCATTTTTATTTGATAGATAGACTTATGATACTGTGATACACTTTATTTCATCACTTAGATACTATGAAACTTCAGGACGAAGTTCAAAGCAAGAGGGAGTGTATGTAACATCCCTCTCTTGAGCACACTGAGAGAACTTATTCTTTGACGACACTTGCATGCAAGTGATCCAAGTTATTATACTATTGGTTGTTTTGATTATGATTATGAGATATTGTGGATTTGATAATTTGTTATTTTGTTGTATTTACATAAACATGTTCTATTGACTAGGTTCTCCTGAGTATGCAGGACTCTAGACATTGAGGATGTAGAGGCATCGATGAAACCCCTTGGACTCCATACTGAGTCAAGGAGTGGACTATTAAGGTTTAAATGTTGTTGATGTGACATATGTACATATGATTAGATGTTATGATGATTGATTATTATTGCTGACATGATTCGTTTATGGATGCAACCTAATGATAACTTGCCAACCAGACTCACATTTGGAGTAGAGGGGTCACGCATGAAAACTAGAGACATTGAGGGAGAGGTATGGTGACAACCCTCCCACAACCTGTTAGCACTCCCACTGTGGCTCGAACTGTAGGTTAACGATTACCTAGTTCGAGAAGACCCAAGAGGTCATGAGGGATGACTGTGACAGTCGCTCACGATGATTCTAAGGGGTGCACAATAAGGCATGTGCCTTATTCCTTAGAGGCCCTTAGTCTCCCACAATATCACCTAGCGGAGTATTGACTCCAAGGGTTTGACATCTGCCAAATTTAGTCAAGAGGCAAGTGGCACCCTTGTAGCACATAGTGCGTCTTGAAGGGCACGTCACAAAAAAAAAATGGAAATACGCAAGTGGCACCATTGGAGCATGTAGTGTTTCTTAAAGGTCACATCATGCAAAGAAAACAAAAAGAGGCAAGTGGCACCCTTGGAGCACGTAGTGTGTCTTGAAGGGCACGTCACGCAAAGAAAACATTAGGAGGCGAGTGGCAACCTTGGAGCACATAGTGCGTCTTGAAGGGCACATCACAATTTTAACTATGATAAGTTAATAAACCTAGTGCCTAGAAAATTATGGCTCCTTAGGACCTGGTCGGCCTTAAAATGAATGGTATGATAAGTAAAGTTTAATAAGAATTTTTCCCTTAAAAATTGTTTCCCAGCCTAAGGAAATTAAAACCTATGTCTAAGTAGAACATGTGGATAAATAAAAACTAATTAAACATGTAACAAGAAGGGGGGGGTAAGAAATTCAAACTTAATTATTAAAGTAAAAAAATTATAATGGAGGATGAAATTTATGAAAAGGGTAAATGGTTGTTTTTATCTACACTTACTAAATTGATTTTTTTCAGTTAAAAAGGAAAAAGGGGGAAACTTAAAGAAAAAGGGAAACTCAAAGAAAAGGGGAAACTTAAGGAAAATGTTGAATGTATAACTTAGTAAGGAATCTTTCCTTTGGAACTTTCTATTTATGAACTCAATTAGGAATTAAGTAAGGCGTATGTCATTTAAGAATTGTAAGGGAATTTTGGGACACCGAGGAGCGTTTTTAGGAATGCTTTTAGGTGGATGAGGGAAATAGGAATATTTAATTAATTAATAAAAATGATTTTCTAGTGCAACTAGGGGATCGGGCGACATGTGTATAGGGGAGGTTTTTCGAAATTAATTAAATAAAAAATGAATCTAATGAGGTTTTTGGGAAACTAATGACTGATAAAATTCTATAAAAAGGATGGAGGAGGAAGAGTGTGGATCACATCTGGCTTGCGTAACGTAACACTGCTAAAATTTATCTTGACTGTACTTTCTCTTGTGGGAGTTGGGATACCCAGTTCGACCTTGTGGGGCAAGCTAGGTGCTAGGATTCTCTGTTATTATGTGCATGGTGCCTTTGTGGATCGAGGGGATCTGGGGGAAGAAGAGTACCCCTAGCGTTGGATGGGAGGTATCGAGGAGGTCACATTGGTTGGCAAGAGAGAGATGGATGAAGAACGTGCAGGAAAATGACTTCGGAGCATTCGGATTTGGCTAAGGTACGCTTGTTAAAGTTGTTACTTGCAATGGAATTTAATTTACACATGTTTATTTTACTGTACTCGGATGGATATTTCATTTCCATGAGATTTCCTTGCACATGAATTTATATGGTAATTGTAATCCCTTGTCACTTGATTCATTCAGTAACAACCCTTGCTATCCACAATATCCTTTATTTCTGAGTTAATGTCTATTTGCGCATGGCCAGAATGAGCCCCAGACTCAAAACCTTGCATGTGCTCTTGTATCTCCTGCCTGCATTTTTTTTATTCCTTGATTGCGCTTTTATTTCATTATTTGCTTCTCCACGAAGAAGATTTGGATGTAGTTTTGTGTTTTATCCTCTGCTCCTTGATCCTTTAAGTTATTAGTTTGTGCCTGATCATTCAACCAGGAGCCGAATCGACTGTCTTTTAGTCCGGTGTTAAAGATTTAGATTCAAATGACCTGCTTTCTTGTGCATGGATAATAAGAGTAGGATCATTCCTCTACCAAGCATTTATTTGCAACGAGTTCCTCTACATTTTCACTTGAGTTGTAATATTGACACCCTCTCATTTTACTTGAGTTTTCACCTTGCGTTTACACATTGTTTTCACCCTCATTTTACCCAACGTTACTACTTCATTGCTCTGCGTTCCCACTTCATTTCTCCGTGTTTCCAGATCTATAATGACTGCATGATGATTGTGTGGGTAATACTTGGAGTGCGCAATGCATATGCGCTATCATTGTTAGACTAGATTTTTACTGTTATTTACACAACGATCTGGTTATGGATTTTTATTGTTCTTTAGTTATGGATTCCATTGTTATTTACACAACGATTTTATGAATAGCGATATATCAATAACGGTTTATCAATAGAGAATTTATGATTTCCACTACGATTGATTAGATTTGATCAACACTTGATTTCACTAGCATTGAATAACAATATTGTTGTTTACAACGATTTGTCCATAGATTTATCAATAATTTTACCAATACATTTATCAATATACTTGTTATTAGACAATGTTTTTTTTTATATATAGACAACAATTTATATATATATATATATGTGAATACATTCAATGATTTTTAAATATATGTGAATATAGACAAGGATTTATACAGCCTGAGTGGACCTAATGGTTAAGAACATGTGTTTCCTCTTAAGAGGTCGCAGGTTCAAATCCAAAGGGGGGTAGGGTATGTATACCTTCGTAGACTTTACCAGTCAAATCACTGGGTGGAGGGGGGTCCCTTGTCCCACAAACAAGGGGGTATCATACACCAATTTGGTGTGCTAGCTTGGCCATGACCTTAAAAATAGATTATTATTATTATTATTATTATTATATACATTGATTTATATATATGTGAATATAGACGGTGATTTATATATATGTGAATATATACAACGATTTATATATATGTGAATATAGAAAACGATTTATATATATGTGAATAGAGACAATGTTTTTATCTAAAGACTATGCTTTTATCTAATGACAACATTTTTATCCAATGACAACATTTTTGTGTGTGACTGTGTTTTTATCTAATATATGACTATGTGTGACTGCATTTTTATGACTATGTGTGACTGCGTTTTTATGACCGTGTGACTGTGGTTTTATCTAATGACAACGTTTTTTATCTAATGACTGTGTTTTTATCTAATGACAATGTTTTTATGTATGAATGCATTTTTATCTAATATATGACTATGTGTGACTTCGTTTTTATCTAATTTATGCATGTGTGTGATTGCGTTTTTATATAATATATGATAGACAACGAATTCATGATTGTGTATGAAAACAAATTTATGACTGTGTGTGAACACATTTTTAGATCTGTGTATGACAATGATTTTTAATAATAATGAATGACAAACAACAATGTTGTATATATTTGATAGCAATTTTATTTATGGACAACTAATTTAAACTGACAGATAAGATGATGTGAAATTTTATTTGTTAATCCAAAATAAAACCCCTTGTATTCATTTTCTTAATATATTAAATTACCTGTTTATGATGGTAGACACTATTTAGATTAAAAAAATGTAAGTATTAATTCCTTATACCACTATGATTAATCTAGCTTTCAAATAACATTCTATTATATAGAGAATTAAAATAGAATATCCATGCACATGAATTTTTATATATTATTCAAATTATTTTTGTTTTACAGTTGGGAGATTTCCTTGAAAAAGTGCCTCATAAAAAAAAAAGAATTCTTCGATTGTTTGTGCAATTTAAATATTGAATGATGTCACCTTGCATCTTGTTGACTTGTCGATTGGGTGCTTGGGTATAGTCTTCTTGTATTTTTGACTGTTAATTTGGTCTCCTAGTGCATTGGAGTTTTCTTGGGTTATTGGTCTAGATACGTTATGTTGTGCCTTGGTTACTGTCACGCCCACCGCCTTGTGACAAAATGATTCCTGATGAGGGGATCATTGTGCACCCCGATTGATAGATGTGAATGATCCCCTAGCTAGAGTCGTGTGCTTCTCTATATGGGTGTATTGTTCGTTGTTGTCTATTTCTCGATTTACGTAAATTGTGCTCGTCCTCAAGTTGTGTCGATTAATAGTTGTCATTGTTACTTTCCTACTTAAAAAAAATAAAATTTGCAATTTCTTTGCGTCGCATGTAGTCGTAACGATGGGACTGTTACAACATATATTTTAGTGAACTACCGATCTATTGATAAGTTTGCGACGACGGAATATGAAGTAGAGAATGGTGATAAGATTGGTATTTTTGGGATTACAAAGGGGAGCTAGGGTTTTCTATAAAAACCCTAATTTGGCTGACCCTCGCAGGTTAGACAACTAGTGTCCCATGAAGAAGCCCCTTAGGTTTCCTAGTGCTTATCACCTGAGTCCTCACATGATAAGAGGTCTTTGTCCTATGAGGAAAATACATAATTGAGGAGAAATGATTATGCTAGGTTGTTGAGGTTGAGGTTGGTCTGTGTACCAGGATCAAAGGCACCAAGTCAGTTACAGATGTAAAGGTATTTTATTCTATGTGTTATGAGGTTGCATCTTGGTGAGATTGTGGAACATTCTTGAGGCATGTCTTTGTGAGATTTTCTATACGCCTTGAGGCACATCTTGGATGTATATGATGGTCAAGGGATATTTTTTGAGGGACTTCATTGATGATATCTTATGGTACATGGTGTATGGCATGATTAGGCCATTTCATGAGTTATTTGGTATATGTTTGAGGCACCTTTCATGGTACATTGTTTATGGTACATGTTGGCACATGGTCGATGATATGGTACATGTTTGGTAGATGGCATGATAGAGGTTTGGTACATGATCTATGGATATTAGAATATGCTTGAGGCAGATGGTTTGAGATAGATTCTTGGCACATGGTGTATGGTTGTTATGCTAGAGGCATATCATTGATATTGGTACATGTTTAGACACATCTTGGATGTTATGGTATGTGAGACATATATTTTCTTAATTGGTTGAGATACATCATTAATGGTATGGTAAAAGTGTTGGTGCATGATTGATGCACAATTTGGTACATGTTTTGGTACATGGTTGATGCACGGTTTGGTATAGGTGTTGGTGCATGGTTGATGAACAATTTGGTGCAAATGATGGTGTATGAATGATGCATGGTTTGGTACAGGTGTTGATGCATGATTTATGGATGGTTGATACATGTTGATGATTGATGTACATGGTTGATGTACATTTTTTGGTGATGGTTTTTGTATCCATGTGAGTGGATTCATTGGTTGATGCGACAATAGTAGTCATAGGTTGATGTGATAGGTTGACAGTGATAGGATGATGTAACAGGATGGCAATGATAGGTTGATGTTATAGGTTTACATTGACAATTATTTTGGTAGTGAATGTTTGGTCTACATTTATATTTCAGGGTGACAAGATGAGGCAAGGAAAGGGATTTGTATCCTCCTTTCGATTGGTGTCAAAGAATTTAGGGAGTTGGTGATTCCTTCAGGTTCGTTCCTATAAATCAGGGGGTGATAGCCTCCTTCTAGTTGGTGTTAGAGAACTTAGGAAGTTGGTGCTTCCTTTAGGTTGGTGCCTCTAAATTAGGGGGTTGGTGGCTCCTTCCAGTTCGTGCTAGAGAATTGGGTAGTTGGTGCTTCCTATGAGTGTAATCTTTGATATAAAAATAAGAAAGCGGGTGAAATCATGAAGATGGGTTACACTTTTGCTTGTTTTATGAGAAAAAAAACTGTATTTTCACAAGTTATTCAACTTCCGACATACAAAAGTATTTTTTTTATTTA
>SNQJ01S0023180.1:224706-243162 GCA_010110895.2 Picea sitchensis | reverse complement strand
GGATTGATTGTATAAAATCTTTTGATTTGTGTCTATAATTGATTTAGTTATATGCCTGGCTTGTTGACTCTATCAAAACCCTGTTTGTCGACTATGGAGTGATCTAACATGGAGACTGTTGAGTCGATATTTGTGGAGATGATCCGATTACTTTGGAAGCAATTCATACATCGTGCTTTTAATGGAATGATATCAATCTGCTGTTGTGATTATAATTAGTCAATTACAGTTACGAATTTACCTGTTAATTATTTGAAACACAGCAAATGAGAACTGTGGTTGGATTCTATGGATACAGTGATGCGTGAAATAGTAATGGATTTCTATATTAGAGATGATATGAATCTTATGCTAACTGATAATGATGGTTTGTATTTCATGCGATTTGGTTTGTCATTCATTTCATTCATGGAACAGCCCTGATAAGATGTGATACGATTTTATGACGATTGGGAAAATAGAGCATCTCTACCCTGTCCCGATTGTATTTTGTTTGATTTGGTTGGATTTAATCATTAGTGATTTATTGATTATTATTAGATGATTGGATTCAATTTGATTGTATATCTGGTTATGTTTACTATCTTAGACCTGCTACAGAATCAAACGATTCTGTAGCTAAGTCCGTAAAAACAATTTTTATTTGTTTTTCAAGTAAAACATCCTTCTAACTTGGTTTTTGTGTTCTATTGCAAGGCAATTCAAATTTGCAATGGATATCATGGGCAGTTAGCGGATGATCTATAGATTTCACTTGCATTTTTAGTTACTTAGTTTAAGGGATTTTGGGATTATTCCCAGATTGTGTAAACTGTTTACTATTATTCACAAGGATGTTTTACCTTGTGAAAAAACTATATAAACCTATGATTTTGTAATAATCAACAATCCTCAGTTGGGGAGAGAAAGGATATGGAATTCTGAATCAAACTGGAGCAGACTTGGTGTTTTGTCATAGCTTTCGCTTCTCAATATATCGATACTTTGTTCCATGTTTTGTATATCAGCTTGTTTATGGTTTGGTATTGCGTTAGCTATCTGAATCAAATGAAAATGATATAATCTATTATTGTTATCCATATCTTGTTTCTTCCTAAATCGATAAAGGACATAACAATTCTCAATTCATTTTAGTGAATGATAGCTTTGTCTTCTTCGTAATTTGAATTGTCATATATAAGCTTGCTGTATAATAGGTTTCCCCTTTTGCAGAAATTTATAATCAGAAAATTGTTATGATATTCTTTTATGTTTTGTTTGTCCTGTAACATACTTCAAGAAGAAGCATAGCCGATCGTTTACGAAAGGCATACGGATCAACTGGTGTGAGTTTCCCTCCTCCAATCAGCTTAGAAGCAACCATACAGAGGGCAGAGTTGGAGCGTTTCCAGGTCAATTAGTATCTAGTTTATTGCTTTTATTAGGTAGTTTAATATAGATGTATTTTTGATTTGTTTTAATTTCAGTTAGTTTACTTTTTATTCATAAATTATAAAATCAAAAAAGAGTTATCTTCGTTGTCTTGGGACAGCAAGCAAATGAGTTTCACAGGTTTTATTTAAATCTGTAGATTGTATGTAATGTATATTTGTGAATAAATTGTAATTAACTTGATAATTAAATAGTTGATTTGAGTTATTATAAGAATAGTTAGTAGTTTGTAGATATAATAGTTAGCGTAGTTTATAGTTTAGTATATTAGTTCCTTTATTTGTTTTATTAGTTTCTAGTTTCCTCTAATTTAGTTTAATTTCTTTTATTTAGTTAGTTAGTTTGTTTTAGTTAATTTTTATTAGTTTCTAGTTTCCTTAGTTGAGATCTCTTAGCTCAGATCAACTTTTCTCTTTGGTTCCCTTAGGATACCTTAGAGAAGCCAACAGAGCCGTTAAACTCATCAGGGTGGTCCATTCCAAACGGCTTGGGTTATTTAGACAACCCCGGACCGGTTCGACTCTTCGAGTTGACGGATGGACTGTTTCGCCCGTCAACAGGTGTCTGGATATTAAATATGTAGTGCCACATTGAAAACATTATGACCCGAGAGGGCCTGAGAAGAAGAAGGTTGATTTAGCTTTCTCTTAGATGTGAATGGAAAATCTATTCAAGAAAAAATCTTAGACTTGTACTGATTGACTGATAGTCTAGAGACATATTAATTAACATAAGGAATTAAAATAGATATCCATTGAATCTAAAAAAAAGACACATTGACTTGAAAAAATAAACAAAACTTTGTATTATTTTCATTTGATACAAAGAATACATACAAAAGTAGACTAGTACATTTCATAGAACCTTGCTATGTATTCTTCTTATTTCAATAATGGTTTCCTTGCTCTGCACTATGTGCTATGTCTTGTTAATGTGTGGTCATCCTATCGCTTGACAATTATCTGGCAAACCATGATAATATTTACAAACAAGATGATATTATTTATTTATATCTGGTCACCCTATCACTTGACGCAGGGACTAGTACAAAGAAACAAGAAGAGAAACCGATGATATTTTTCACATCTGGTCGATGATAGTATTTTTCTACACATAGAATGGATACCCACACATTTCTTGAGTAAGTGAAAATCATTTGTTTGATCTATAGTTTCATCCTGAAAAAACTATTCCAATCGGTGGAGTGGTTCCAGAGGTGGTAGCTAGATTTGGTCCACATTTTTCTCGGGTCTCGACCTCTCTCTTATTGGGTTTTCTCTAGACCGATGAAGGATATACATACTTCATCCTACAGTCTAGAAATCCAAGCAGTGACTAGACCAATTCCTACAACTATAACTTGGCTCAATTACTTGGGTAGTTGCAAATGGTTAGCACCGAGTAATTTCTCCAATGGCTAGGACATGGTAATCCTCATTTCTCATTCAACTTCCTTGATGTAATTTTCCCCAACCCAACTTAGGTACAATACATGTGAAATACTCATAAGTATGAATTGTTTTGCTATCTAATTAGTTTTTTGTAGCTTATCATCTCCGAATTACACACATATTTAACTGTTGTCTATTACCAATAACTAAATGTATCTAAATTTTTTAAAAGAAACATGAATTTATCTTAACAACTTAGGAAAACAATATATAAATCATTCCCAAAATACATAGAGTTCATGCACAACAATTTAACTCATAAATAAAACACATAAACATATAAAACACTTATATTTTATAAATAGTTGTGAAACCAACTGCTTGGCACAGACATTCCACCCAACCATAGACTAACTATTCCAAATATAAACATCCAGTCACCCCCAAGTTGAGGCTAGTAATCCACAAAATTGGTGGTCTCTCACCGTTCACTCACAACGCATAAAATTCACAACCCACTGGTATTCTCCTACAACTATCCTGATTCTCCATCAGCTCTTTTCCTCTTGACTTGCCCAACCCAAGGAATGTACCCATTCACTAATATTAGTCCCTAGAGCTTCCATTTCATTTATCAGGGTCTCTTTGGTATAGGTAACCAAAAATATATCATCTAGGAAACTCAAGGAAAATCACTACTTGGAAAACTACTAGAAAACAACAACAAACATTTGTTGTTACAATGCAACTCACATAGGAGTTCACTCTTCATGCCTGATAACCTTACTCTTCAATATTTATCTCCAAAACAATCCAAATATCTTTCATCATTCTCTATAATTCTCCCTCCATGGATGATCCAACTCCAAGCTCTCTTTTTCTTTCTCTCTACTTGTTGTTCATGCACAAAAATGGATTTTCTAAAACTATTGTAACAACCCACACAAATTTATCTCCTTTTGTTGCCTTTCTTGACTCATACGCTTCCCCAATATGATTGTACTCATACCCCATGATCCCAATAAATATGGTATAGGACTTCTCACACCCACCCTCTTACATGCATTTGATGATTCCCTTTTGGAACACTCAATCAGAAATAGAAGTTTAATACATAATGATAATAAAATTCAGGAATGTGGGTGAAATTAATAGACATGGGTAATTCCCCCTTAGACCCTCCTCTCTCTTGTGGATCAATTCATCCCCCATCTCTGTCCATATCCCCTTAGCATATGGAAACACATTTTATTATTAAAACATAGAAATACAATTCACATATACATCACTTTGGTCATAGCCACACATTATATATATTAAGCATAAATTAAATTGGGGATTACAGTGGGGATGTTACATTTCCCCTCTGATACAATTGTGCCTCGTCCTTGGTGCACATTATTCAAATATACATATACAATTTACATCACAATACTTTAAGAAATAAAATTATGCAATTTAACAACTCCAACAATAGTTCCAACCAAAATCTTCTACTCCTCTCAACTCGTTGACCCAAGTAATGCAACATTCATTTACCAGGGATAACCCAAGGAATGTGTCATTATTTTATTAGGGCCCATAGTGCAATTGTATAGGACTCTGATATGTGGTTATAGGACTCTATCTACTCACAACAAAGTCTTGCATTCTTATATTCTGTTTTCTTCAAAATTGACAAAAAATTGCGAGTATTCCACCCACACGTTTTCTTCATGCTCCCATGTACCATGTTCAGGACTGTAGTAGGTCCATTGAACCTTTACCATCCCTATGGATTATTTCCTGAGCATTATGAATTTCCAGTCTAGGATGCATGCTAGTTCCACCCATAAATCCCCATCGTGCTCCACTTGGATCACATTCCAATCAATTATGTGGTTAGGCTCTGACACACATTTCTTTAATAATGACACATGAAATAAATTATGCACTTGTTGAGTATATATTTTCATTAATGTCAACATGGAACATAGACAATGAAAGTGTGCGGATGGATTGAAGTACGCACAAACAATATGGCACAAAGTTGGTGCACAAGTAGAGGAAGTGCGCGGAAGGCTTGCAGAGAAAGTGTGTGGAAGGATACTTTCTACTGTACTATTGGAGATCCACATGAAACATAAATCGTATAAAAATCATGAAAGGTTGAAAATGAAAGTGCAGTGGAAGGATTGAAATATGGAGGGATCAACGATGCAAAATAAATCATAGAAGTAATTGAGTCTTCCAGGAATGTGCACAGAATTGGAGGATAACCTACGACGCAGTTCAAAAGTGAAGTGGAATGCGAAAAATTCCCTTGTACGAGATCACATAATGAATCAACAGATGTTTATGCCACAACGTGATAATGTTTTGAGCAAGTAACAAGTGATAGAGTAAACTATGATGGAGAGTGTGGAAAATTGCACAGATGAAAATATGCAGGGCTCCTTGAGCCAATGTGATAAATCGTGTGGTGGAGTGTGATGAGATAAAGTATGAAGTAGAATTTGATAGAACGAGTCACCAGGGGAAATTACATTACGATGAGGATATTTAGTAAGCACACTATAGGACAAGTGTGACAGGATGAAGACTTGTGATTTGAGTTTTTCTCTCTACCTCTATTTGCACAATGGATGCTTTGTAGACAAAAATAAAATTATTGCATCATTCTTTTGGAGATTCTAGGATAATCTGGAGCACAGTTGTAGGAAGACTTGGTCCATTCGATTTAGTCAAATTTTGTCCACAATGTAACAATCATGCCTCCACATACTTTATTTAGACAAAATTGTAGCTGAGAGGATTTGGATATGGTGAAAGTTTTTCCACAATATAACCTTCATACCTTATTTAGAAAAAATTACAATGATATGATTTTGATATGGTCAAAGTTTTTCCACGTTGTAATAGTTACATGTCCACATACAAGAAGGTAGACTCAGGAAAATTAGTATAGTTATGGATGCACACAGATAGTAGAGGGGCACACAAAGTGTGGTGGAAGATGATACTGTAATAGTTCATAGGAAAATAAATGTAAATTTGTCAGGATGTGTTAAAATATTTAGTGATGTAACATATTTTTCTGAGTTTAGGGTGGCAGGGTGGTGCAAGGGTGAATCAAATATCACTAAGGATTGGTTTCCTCATTTTTGTAACAGGTTGGTGCCTTAGAGGATTGGTGTCCTCATTATCTATGACATATTGGTGCATGAGAGGATTGGTTTCCCTATTATCTACGACAGGTGGGGTCCTGTTGAGTTGAAAAATTATAACTTGTAAGTTGGTTCTTGCAAAAGAACATAAAGAATATGTTTTGTGGTTTTTTCCCACATTGGGTTTCCACATAAAATTACTTGTGTATTATGTTCACTGTGATGTTTTGATTTTTTTCTTGTATTTTTCATTAAGTGCACACTTTTAATAAGTTATATGGATATTTTGATTTCTTCTTATATCTTTCATTAAGTGGACATTTCTAAATAAATTAAATGGTTGCAAGGAAAGAAAAAAATAGAAGGTTAATGAAATAATTTTGTTCACCCCCCTCCCCCTCTTAGTATTGTTGTGAATTATAACAATTTGTATCGGAAGTGTAGGTTCCTTCAATAATGAAATCTAACAAATTGGAAGGAAGATCGCACAAGTAGGTCTTCATTCTGATTTTCCAAAATGCAAAATTTGTTCCATTGAACAGAGGAAGTCTGGTTGAAAAGGAATATTGATTGGCTATACTTTATGTGTGATCTTCCTTCCAATTGTTAGATTATTATTGAAGGAACCTACACTCTGATACAAATTGTTGATACTCACAACAATACTAAGAGGGTAGGTTCCTTCAATAATAATCTAACAATTGGAAGGAAGATCACACATAAAGTATAGCCAATCAATATTCCTTTTCAACCAGACTTCCTCTGTTCAATGGAACAAATTTTGCATTTTGGAAAATCAGAATGAAGACCTACTTGATGTCTCTTGGTATGGAAGTCTGGTAGAGTGTGGTAGATGGTTATAAAATTCCAACTACTCTTCCAACTGATGAATTTGGTAAGAAATATTACTATAGTAATGCAAAATCTATGAATGTTATCCAAGGAACACTTGCAAAAACAAAATTTGTTAAAGTCATGTAGTTGGAATCTGCAAAGAAAATATAGGAAAAAATAACAAATAGTTATGAAAGAGACAAGAAAGTAAATTTGGCCAAACTTCAAGGTCACAGAATGTAGCTTGAAATCCTAAGAATGAGTGAAGATGAAAATATTGCAGGTTTCTTTCTCAAAGTGGATGAGGCTATAAACACCGTGAAAGGGCTAGGAGAGGAAATTAAAGAAGCTATGGTAGTTCAAAAGGTATTGAGATATATTCCCTCAAGACTTGATGCAAAGGTCTTAGGTATAGAAGAAATGCATGAACTAGACAAACTGACTATGGATAGGCTCCATGGAATTCTGACTACTTATGAGATGAGAACTAGGAAAGAACAACTAGATCTAAAGGACGCATTCTTCAAAGAATCAATCAAATCATCAACATCTCAGGATCATGATTCATTAGAGCACTTATCAGATGAAGAAGAAGCTAACTTTATGAGGAAGCTAAAGAGGGGATATGGAAAAAATAAAGGTATGTTACAATTTAAATGCTTTCATTTTGGTAAAGTTCATCATTTTACCTCTAAATGTCCCTTTAAAGGAAATAACACTAATGAAAAGAAAAGAAAAGAAAAGGAAAGGATAAACCTAAAAAATTTAAAAATTATTTTAGAAGGAAGAATTTTTATTCAAATGAGGACAACAACTTTGACGAAGAAGAAGATGCGCCATATCTAATTCAGGATGAAAAACTTCTCATGGCTTTGGAAAAACACAAATCTAATCAAATGGAAAAAGAAGAATGTGAAATTGTAGTAGACATGGAAGGAGAACTCATTAGTTCTTTGAAATCTCTTGACTCAAGAAAAAGAATAGACTAAGAAAATAACAGTTACAGGTCTACAAAGAAAAAGAAAAATAATATAAGTTCAGTGAGTAAATAGTCATATTAAAAATTCAACTATAAGAATCCAAAAGAACAGAAGAAATATTGATAAATCAAATAAAATAAAAGGAGAATATTTGTGACAAACTAGAAGCATAAATTGTTTCCTTAAGAAAAGATATAGAGACTAAAATAAAATTCATAAAAGGATCTAAAACCTTATATAACATTATAATAATTTAGAGATCAGCAAATGACAAGACATGGTTGTGATATAAGGAAAGTCAAAAAAATTGTCAAAGGTGAGTCAAGCACCAACATGATAGCCAGTGAAAAGCCTACAAGTTATGCAAATTCTCTCAAGGGAAACATCAGTCAGCCTAACCAAGAAAAATATGAGAAGAAGAAGCAGTAAGAAATGAATCATCCTAACTATAAAGCGACGAAGCAACAAGTGCCTGGATCTTATTGAGTTGGCAGGAAAAGACTGATCCCTACAAGTAAGTTTTTCATTCCAAGGCATCCAATTTTTTTCTATGGATATCGTTTATCTTGTGGAAAATTTGGACATATGGCTATAAGTTGCATATTTTTTAGATATAACAGAAGTGTAGGCAAGAGATTCAACAAACCACAAAAGGCCATGGTTCAAAATTATTTCAATAAATCCTTCTCTCTTTTACTAAATGACCTTGAATGACATATATGTAATAATTTTGGACATAAGAAAAGTGAAGGCAAAAGAAAGTTTCTTTCTATCTTTACGAAAGACAGAAAAGAATATTTTACCAAGGTTCAGAGGAAGAAAAATAAGAGTGAAGAAAATTGTGGACTAGTTCTATATGCCAAAAATCAAGAAAATCAATGGTACATTAACAGGGGATGCTCCAAGCACATGATAGGAGACAAAATTAAATTTGAATTCTTAACTGAAGAAAAAGATGGTAATGTCACTTTTGGAAACAACTCTCCAACCTTAATCAGAGGAAGAGGAATTGTTGTATTAGATGAATATAAAAAGGGAAATTCGAAATCTCAAAATGTGTTGTATGTTTATGGTCTAAAACATAACTTATTAAGTGTACGTCAAATATGTGACCAAGGACACAATGTTATTTTTCATTCAAGAGGTTGTAAGGTAATGGATACGAATACAGAGAAGACCGTTGTTAAGTTAGTTGGAAATTCAAAGAATGTATATTTTCTATAAGAGGGAAAAGAAAAATTTTCCATTGGTAAAACTGATGAGAGTTGGATTTGGCACAAAATACTATGTCATCTTATTTTTGATCATCTTTTTAAGCTAGGAAGAAAATATGTTGTGAGAGATATGCCTAATATATTCAAACCTAAGAATATTATCTGCAAGTCATGTCATCTTGGAAAACAATCAAGAGTTTAATTCAAGGAAAGAGAACACTCCACCAGTCGACCTCTTGATATGATTCACATAGATCTTTGTGGCCCTACAAGTACACAATCTCCTCGAGGTGAAATATATTTCATTATGTTAATTTATGATTGTACTAGAATGGCTTGGGTTGGATTGTTGAGGCATAAATTCAAGGCTTTTGAAAAATTCAAAATCTTCAAAGCATAGGTAGAAAATAAAATGGACTTAAAAATCAAATGTCTAAGGTCAGACAGAGGAGGAGAATTCACATATGATGAATTCAACAATTTTTGTGAAAAACATGGGATCAAAAGACAATTTTTTCCTTAACTTTTTTCTTATACACTGGATTCATTTCATAATTTCTTTGTTTGAAAGGTCTTTCCTTAGGTTTGAGAGGTATCTTCATCTCTCCTAGCTCTCCTGCTATGCCTTTCATCTCTATAAAGGTAGTTGGAAACAAGTCACTCTATTCGCGTAGTAACTATGTTATTCTTTCTATTGTTTGTTCATCCCAATAGTCTCCAATATATTCCATTTTAGGGTTGTCAGTTGTCCCAATGTTGAGTTTCTTCACTTTGATTGGTGCAACAAATACTTCTCACTGCAACAATTCATCTTTATCTGGTGCTTCTTCTTCAACATGATAGCATGAAAGTAGTTCTTTGATTGTCTGCCTATTCTGTTGTTGATACTCTGTCATGAGTTTAACCTCTATTTCATCAATAAATATTATACCTTTTATTTTCTTCAGTGTTGAATCAATGTCTAGGTTCTCATGATCAAATGAGAAGGTTACTACAAAGTTATGTTGTAATGCTGTCCATTCTGTAGTGCCTCTGCACAACTCCTGGTCTACATACTAGTTCTCTGGGATTCCTTCCAATGCGTGGATGAAATGATGAGGCCATTTTTATGGTGGTGTCATCCTCCATTGTGCTATGCACTTCTCTAAGTGTTCTGTTGGTGTTCCCTTCCCATCATACCTCTGCATTTATTGCACCATTTCTCTACATCGAATCTAATGCACATTAATTGTTTGCATTGGTACCAGTCCTGAATTATTTCTTTGTGCACACCCCACCATCTTGCAAGTGTATCCTTGAGTGAAATAATTAGGGCTAAGAGCCTATGATTTTCCAACACTTCTTCTTCATAATTTTTCATAAATTCCTCTAAGTCATTTACCCCATGAAAAATGTGAGGTTATCTTATCTACTCACCAACACATATTATTGTGCGGTTTATTCTCGCGCACCTTCTTGTGGAAACTTCATGTAATATCTATTGCCAATTCTCGAAAGATGTATCTGAATCAGAAGCACATTTTGTGATTCTTCTCCAACTAAGTACCCTATCTGCAGTTCGGTTAAAATAATCTTCTTTTCGCATGGTAGTTTTGTACAATTGGTTTATTTCTTCTAGATATAGGCAAGTAGGTTCTACAAACCTTTCTTCTAAAGGATCTAATGGCACGATGAATCTATATTCACATGATTCAAACACCACTTTCCTTGTCTTCAAGTTGATTATGTCTTGGTTATCAAATTCCCAATCCAATCCAAGAAATGTTGGATAAGGTGTTGTGCCATCTAGTATCTCTATTACTTCAAAATATTCCTTAGTGCACACTCCATCCAAATCTATTGTCACACATTTTAGCCTTCCAATTGGTAGAACTCTGTGTTGATTTCTAATTTCAACTGGACAGGTGAATATCCTATTGTGGGTTCTCCCATACACTACCATGTCTTTGTAGGTAAAACATTCACTTCCGAGCCTAAGTCCAGTACAATATCCCCAATATTAGCATTAAGTCTGAATTCCCTGCTTTTCCTCCTTCTTGTATGGAGGTGATTGACTATTTTCTGCTCTAATTTCCCTTCTACCTCTCTATTACATATTTATAGAATATTTTGAAAAACCCTAATAGATGATGGATCATTCAGTAGCTTAACACAGGATTGCAGAAAAGTCTTTGTGGTACTTACTTTCTCTAAAGGTTGTGCTTCACTGGTGTGGTCCATTGAGGAAGGAATATCGTACAATTGTATGTTCTAAGTATGATGTGCATTTGATGTTGACGCAACATTCTTCTTGAGAAACTCATGTATGGCCTCCTTGAATGTCTCATTTTCTTTCCGCACATCAAACTGCTTATGTGGTTCAGTATTCTTCTTCACCCATTGGTGTTGCACCGGATCCTCTCTTACTACATTAGTTCTTTTCTTAGCTCCTCATCATGTGACTATGTTGATATTTATTCCATAATCCCTGGATTTTGTAGAGATCCACTGTACATTCTGGTTTTTTTGGTTCCTCTTTTCTTGGATCTTTCCCAAGAGTGTTTGACATTCCTCTGTATCATGGTATGTTGTGCGACAATACATACATGTCGCAGGTGGAAGTGGGTATTCCCTTGCATAATGTCCTGGATGTCGGTAGTTGTGGCACACTAATGACCCTATGCCTCATCCAAATCCTCCTCTACCTCATCCTCCATCTCTATATCTAGCTCAATCTCCTTGAGGTGCATGGTACTAAGGTACCTGATTGTACTATGTAGGGTTATATTGTGATTGTGCGTTGTTATATTGTGGTTGTGCAGTGTTATACTGCTACTATGCATTTTTATATGGAGGTGGTACCTGATTAAATTAAGGTGCAACTTTCCCTATCATCATTTCTACTTCCAATTTATAGATGTATGAAGTTCTTTCTCTCATCAGCTCCATCGTCCTACAATCTTTATCATCACGACCCACTGACTTGAAAAATTTGCAGTATGAAAAATTGGCTATTTTCTGATACTTCTGCATCATTGGACAATGATATGGATCATGCACACATGTTTTACAAATCTCGCACCATGGTCCTTCTATTGGAAAAGGATTTGATACTCATGTTTCCATTTACTGCGTGAAAGTTGGACATCCATTCTTATGGCGTCCTTTTTTCTTGCATGTGGTACACCATACAACTTCTCTTTTCTCTTTTCCCTTATTCTAGTTAAGCTAAAATGTTATATTCTTCAGATCCTCCTTCAGCTCCTCTATTGTTGTACTTGTCTTCTGATACTAGTTTTCATCCAGTTGTAAGGCTACCTGCAGAGCCTCTGCTTGATTTTGGAACTTATGATTTCTTAAAGGTTATTTCAAATGTGGGAATAGTGAGGTCACATATAAGTTCCTATGTTGCATGTCAGTCATTACATATTTCAACTAACCCTTGAGAGGCTTAAACCTATGATCAATCTCCCAAACTGACTCACATGGTTTCTGCCTAATTTCGATCATTTCATTCATGTACTGATATTTTGAGCTAGGCTTCTAAAATTCATTTATCAGTAGTTTATTCACATCTGCAATAGTCCTTGTTAATCTTGGTGGACTGTTTAAACTAAGCTCGTGTACCAATCCAGTGCATGGTTTCTTATCATGATAGTTAACTACGTAATTTTTGTATCCTCATATGTGATCTAATTTTCTTCCCATATATTCTCGTAGATGAATAAATGCTTTTCAGGGTCCTCCGATGCCTCTCCTCGAAATTCTGGTAACCTAATCGTGGGATCATGTCCTGCCATTTTGAACTGTGTTGAACTACTACCTTAGCACGGTGTAGATACTTAGCGCGGTGTAGATACTTGACTGTTACTTCCTGAACTGTATCCTCTAGTTGTTTCCCCTTTTTTAGATTTGTTTCATGTTATCTTTCTACAACTAAAATTTGGTTGTCTAAATGGTGGTGTTCTTTCTGGTGTACTAGTCACACTTGGGGTTATGGGTTCCACACAGACACTAACCTGGATTGGAGTTATGACTTCTATTCCTTCCCTTGAAACTCCTATTTTTCTTTCATATGTTGCATGCAATATTTCCTCAATATTCTCCACAGACCAGAGATCCTCTACCTCTTCCTCATCACCTTCCAAGCTCTCTCTATCAACTATGGATCTCTTCTTGTTATTCATCTTATATTGGTAGGGTGCTCCATTGCGGGTCTTTATAGTTGTTGCCATTATATTCTTTATCTGATATACCTCCATCATGATTGGGTCCATGGCCTCCTTCTTCTTTCCCTTATCCATTTCTTCCTCCATTTCTCCACCTCTTTTCAGTGCTTCCCCCCTTCCCCCATGCACATAGGGAAGTTTAGTTGTATGATTCCATGGTCATCACACCATTGTTATACAATAAAATATTGATTGAAGTGTACAACGATCTGATATACCTACCTCTGGTTCCTTTTAGAAACTCATACTCTGCTACATTGTAAGACTTCGTGGTATCTACTACAAATTTGGTGGTAAATCCTGCAACAATATTGTCTAACCAGAAATCTACTGCGCGCGTAATTTTATTGTTAATTTGTTGTAACTGTGTGATGTCCACATGACTCCACTCTAGTTGTCAGATTTGATTTGTAGGGTGGTTTTCTTTTAATCTCAATAGCCACTCCTGCAAAAAAATGTAGGAAATGACAAAAAAATACCTCATGCAAGTCACTAAAAATGTGTTTGTCAAGATATTTGCATGATGTTAACTTAGGGTTTCTTTTATCCTTTTTCACAAACTCAAGTTCCTTTGTTTTCAACCATCTTTTGATCTCTTCCTTCATTGGATTCCATGGTCTAAACATTCATTTTTATCCCTTCATTCTCTGCATGCTTCTTCTACAGATCCCATCCACTCAATCCCATGCATTTCCAACCGGAAACACAACCATTTGTTGGTTGTTATCACTCTTCCTACTTCTTCCTAGTCTGACCCAGGTTCAAATCTGATCAGGTTTCCAACAAAACCCTCTAAAAATATCGTCCTTCCTGGTAAACTAGAAGGCAACACAACACACAGAGTGTACTGCACAGTCTCACTAGAGATAGATTTATGGGTGACTGCAAATCTCAAGTGCTTGCAGTCTAGGAAGGGGTGAGGATATAGGATTGTATTTGATCTTCTTCAGGCCTTAATCTGATTATTCCTTCTATTATTCCTAAGATTCATTCATATTTTAAGCCATGCATGCATTCTAAGATGTGTATCTTAACCATTCATTAATTCATTCATGATATAATCACTGACATAAGTAAACATGCAATAAACATTATCAATAACACAAGTTTTACCATGGTTCACCCCCTCCCAGGCTAGGTCCATAAATATCTAGCTTCTCTATTATTTTATTAGGTCTGTTGCAAAATATAACATTGCATGCATCACATCTTTCTCCTTACAAGCATAAATGGGTTTAAGAACTTCTATGAAGTGGAATAGATCACACCAGGCTCCTCACCCTGTGATCTAACCCTCAATATCTGACCAACTTTACTCTTCTACAACTCAACAACTTACAAAATTATTAGAACTAAAATAGTCGAACTGAACTAGTATTCAAACTAATCAGAACCTCGACCTAGACCTCCTAGGTTCTTATTTATACTATTTTACAAGATTTTTAGCCGTTACACTCTCTTAT
The DNA here is from genome assembly GCA_010110895.2 of Picea sitchensis. Taxonomy (NCBI): domain Eukaryota; kingdom Viridiplantae; phylum Streptophyta; class Pinopsida; order Pinales; family Pinaceae; genus Picea; species Picea sitchensis. Next base: position 228,495 of record SNQJ01S0023180.1, on the reverse strand, counting down.
CGAAATCCTAACCCTAACATGGTTAGATATAACTTCCTACACACCTTGCATGTTGCTTCTCTTGCATGTTGTTTTTCCTCGCATGTGTTGTTTTTCCTACCAGTTGTTCTTATTCAAAATCGGGCCTTACCTTCCAAAAATAGACCTTTCCTCAAAATAGGCTTGCACCCAACTATATATATATATATATATAACACCATATTATATCCATCTTAACTTTGGATCTATCATGTGTGGAGAAGGATCAAATCCCTCGAGGTGAAAACTCTATTTAGATTGAAAAAACTTGTGGAAATGATTTGATCCATCTTAGTGCATGATAGATCCAGAGTTAAGATGGATCTAAACTGGTTTTATATAGTCACCACATGGATTTCCAGGCATGAAAGATAAAGGAAATAAATCCAATGGTTATTGTTAGAGAAAAAGCATGGAAACCATAAAAAATATTTTATGTAGACTTGATTTATAGCATGGACTACTAGCTGTGAAAGAGCAAGGAAAGAAGTCAATATTTTGTTGTCATTGAAGAAGAATGGGATTTATCCATCTTAAACAAATATTTGTAGACTCAAATTTCACCGATAGTGTAAGGCATGCCAACATTATTTTTCTTATCAAAAAATGGATTCCATGTTGAACTTAAGTTTTTCAATAATAGTATAGCATGTGACACTCTTCAAATGACCGTAACAACTACACATGCTTGATAATCCTTAAATGACATGTCCATGAGTAAGGAGTTTTAATACTTATGTGGCACATGAGTTACATTGTCCCTAATGTGGTTGGGATTAGCATGGTTGTTAGGCACTAAAACCTACATCCATTGGAAAACATTCCCACTTATCTTTTTCTCTTACCATTCTTTCAACAAACCATGGATTCTAGGTGTCAATGCTAGGAAAGTATGGCTACGACATCAACCATGCTCTAGAATTGGATCAAGAAACATGACCAATATCTCTAGAACATAAAGTGGGTCACCTAGAAGTAGTAACAACAACTGACCCATAAATGTCATGTCCAACCTACCTTTCTATTTCTATATTTCACTCCCTTTATCACCATTTTGAGAACTAAACCAACCATCGGTTGTGATATCAAGTTGAGGGATAATAAGGGAGAGGAAACACCATTGTTATCTCCATATGTTTATATACAATGGTTATTTATAATGAATATCTCATACTTGGATAGATGGATAATTTGAGAACAATTAAGATACATATCCCACAAAAACCAAGAAAATAATGAAATTAGGGATAATTTTAAGGATGGGGATTTATCTTAGAATGTATAAACCTTGGAAAATCTTACTAGTCCTTAATATGTAAATTATAAAATGTTTGGCAATATGTTTGTAAAAATATTCAAATTTTTAAGGATTTTGTGTAGTTTCTATCAAATTTGGGCTATTTTTAAGGTAAAATAATTTTATTCTATAGAATTTGGGTGAATCACTTTTAATAAAAATGGAAATTAGCGAATATTTGTTTTTTGAAAAAACATGGAAACTCATCCCATGAGCGATATATAGGCTCCCTAGAATTTTCCTTGAATGAAATGTTAAAATGTAACGTGTTCTTCGTGGATATGATTCCACCATGCTATGTCCATCGAATGCCTTACTATGTTGAGTAGCTATATTTTGACATATACATCAAGATTCCCCAATTTGAAGGGTACTATAGCTAGTTGATTTGTGGACTGGTTGTAAAATAAAAATAAACTATGTCTAATGATAAGGATGATAAACTATTGTGGTTGGATAAACTATTATATAGCAATGCAAGGGAAGCTTGTGTCATTTATCAATCCAAATAATACTAATCTAAGCCTCCTACCTTTTATTTGTTGGATCATGTTGTCATTGATGCCAATGGTTTGATTTATTGATGTCATTGATTGATGTCAAGTGATTGATTGATGCCAAAGGATTGATTGATTGTTGATTGATGTAAATATGATTCATTATGGTTGATGACGTATGGTTGGATGAACTCCAAAGTGGTCCCCTTATGGTGAAAGCCCTCACAGGAAGACGCTTTGCAGTTGAGATATCCTAGAAGTACGGTTAGAGGACCCATGCTTGTATGTGGAATAATGACATGAATATCAGTGAATTTGTTGGCGAAACTATCCTAGATGGGTAGTGTCTTTCATGCCATTTCTGGTGGTATGTGGAACATCACATAACTCCTCATGGTTTGAGAGTTATGACCCTATGAAGATGAAGGACCCCCATATGTTGGCTTAAAGCCCCAAAAGGTCAAAGAGCTTGCAAAGAAGAAATTATTATTTAAATAATAAAGAGAAGTGACAAAATCAAAGAAGATTATTTAAATGATAAAGAGAAGTGACAAAATCAAAGAAGATTATTTAAATGATAAAGTGAGGTGAAAAAATCAAGAAGGAATATTTAAATGATAAAGTAATGAAGAACTTTCTAATTATGGAAAGTGGTTAACCCTAAAAATAAGGAAAATAGGTTAAGTGACCTAGAAATCGGTTAAGTGACCTATAAATGGGTTAAGTGACCTAGAGGATGAATGTATAAATAAGATAACAATGGTCTCTTGCAAGTACATCCCTTTTGTGGATCAATGGAGAGATTCTTGTGAGAACATATTTTGTATAATACTTTTGGTCAAGATCTCTTGAGCATGATTGTAGATCTATTCAGAGAGAGAGAGAGAGTGTGAGGATGATCTCATGGACAAATCAAAGTTTCAGCAATGTCTGAGATCTTGACGGAAAAAGTCTCAGAGCTTCAGAAACCCTAGTTTCTGAGGTATACACAGGCTGTAATGGGCCAGGTCGCATACACACGTAGGTTGTATGAGGACAGGGTGCATACAGTGGATACCATCATGGAGATTTGTGTTTGAGATAATGATTGGCTGTTGAAGACTGAAGCAGGTTCCAGATCTGCATTCCATGGGCTCATATATGTCACTAAGACTCTGGTATGGTTACATGATTGTCTTGATGGATACTATTGCTTGTTGTGTTTTGAATTCTTAGGGAATTCTTGGTATGGATGTTATGTTGTGGTTTGAGTTGGTTGATGGAGTGAGTAGTACTCTTGTGATTTAGTGGTGATATGATGGCTATAGTACCTAATTTCTTATGCATGATTGAGTATCATTCATATTGTATGATTGATAGAAAAGCATGAGTAGTCTATTGGAGAGTATAGATGTTTTATGACTAGATGTGGATCAGTTTGGACAGTGGAAGACATAAGAGAATATGATTTCAGGTTGCAGAGGATCTAAGCATGTGATGAAAAGGATAAACCCTAATATCTCATAAGGTATACATAGGATGTAGTACTTCTTGGGAGTGTATACACGCGGGATGTACTACTGGTAGGGCACGTACACATGCATGTTGCACTACTGACAGGTTGCGTACCTATGAGATATTGATATCTGTGGAGGATGATTGCCTCATATCAATTGATGTTGAGGATGTAAGTTGAGTCTTGCATATAGAGATGGTGCTCTTGTAAAGTTGTACTCTATTCAGTTGTTGCTGAAAAACCCCAAGGATTGTAGTCCGTAATAAATAACAAATTGTACATACATATTGTGTTCTTTGTATTCCTTGTGGATATGATTTGTTGATGATATATTGTTGATATATGTTTACATCTAACTAGTTATAAATGATAGCAATGAGTAATGAGTAAATGTTGAATGCTAACTAATGAGTTTTGTGTAAGAGGGAAGTTTTAGTAAAAACATCCCCACATTCATTCACCCCCTCCCCCCCCCCCTCTAA
>SNQJ01S0023180.1:158652-205643 GCA_010110895.2 Picea sitchensis | reverse complement strand
CAGTGCTACATGATACTTTGCTCCGAAGGTGGGATAGTTAAATCCATTTCGGTCCAATGCTATAGTCTGATTGTTTCCAGAATGTTCAAGCAACTTTGTTTCCAGCAATGAGGCCCTGGGAAATGATCATTACTGAAGATTCTTCTATTTATTTATTTCCATATTTCCCATAGTATAAAACCTGGGATCAGTTTCCAAATTCGATTGAGAAGGGGTGATTGGAAAGATGAGTCTCTCCAATCAGCTATCGTGTTGATGATGTTGTCCCTTTTGTGATCTGAGGTGCGCATGGTTAGTGCACATTAATCCCATACTTTAGTGGTGTAGGGGAAACTGTTGAGGAGATGGTTCAACATTTCTTCGTCTACCCCACATATCATGTAAATGGACAGACCAACAAACCTCCTTTTCATGAGGTTATCCCACGTGAGAATGCTCGCATGAGTGACCAACCAAAGCAAGAGACTGATCTTTGGCCAGTGCTTCAGGGACCAGATTTTGCTCCACGCATTCCATGAAGGTAGCAGTTATGGGTGGGTTTTGATGGCATAAGCCTCTTTTATGTTGAAGGTTCCCTTTGGAAAGTGCCCCATCGTAGGATGTCTTCTCCACTCAGAATGGGGATTTTTTGTTCATTGATTTCCTTAAGCCATGGCTGTAGGTCCACTTGTACCTCTAAATGCAGGTCATCATTGTTTGACTTCCAACATCTCCAAGTAGGCTATGTTGGGTTGTCCTTCTAGTAGTCTGCCACTTTTGTCAGGCCCACCTGCGTGGATGGGATGATGAAAGTGTCATCCCAATCCTCATGCTGCAGTATTGGTAGTTGCTGCCACAAATCTTTCCAGAAAAGAGTTGTTTTCCCATTTCTAATTTCCCAGAATGCATGATTTATAACAAGATGTTGGTTCTACTTGGAAGCAACCCAAATTAGGGAGCCAAGGTTGTCCCTGTTCCACCTGATTAGGTTTCTCTCCGAAGTGTTAGGTGTGTACTTCCTCCTCCAGAGCTTATCCCACAGATCTTGAGGTCTTTTGAGCCATCTCCACCAGATCTTAGCACTCAATATTTTTTTCATGGCTGAGGAATCCCTCAAACCAAGACCTCCTTGCACTTTGGGTTTGCAAAGTTTGTCCCAGCTGATAAGTGCTAGCTTCTTCCCTGTTTTGAGGCCTTGCCAAAGAAAATTCATTTGCAAGGTTTTGATGGTGGTCAGGACAAAGTTTGGGGCCGCAAGAGATGAAAAGGTGTAAATAGGTAATGCTTGAAGCATGGCTTTGAGGAGAATGAGTTGGTTGGGGATATTGAGGGCTCGGTAGGTCTAGGAAAAATCTTCTTGGAAAAGGACGAGAGGAGAGGTTCCCACAAGTTGTTTCTAAGGGCATTGTCTAGCAAGGGGATGCCAAGGTATTTGGATGGAAGGGAGCTTCGGGTGAAACCAAGGATATCAGAGATATGGCACTAAATAGGGATAGGGGTATTGAAGAAGAAAATATGGGATTTGTATTTGTTAAATTCTAGTCCTGAGGCATCACAGAAGGTTTGGAGGATCAAGAGGAAGGCGTGATATTCCGAAATAGTGGGGGAGCCCATCATCAAGGTGTCATCAACAAATTGGTTGTGAGAGATCAGGGGAGAAATACCATGCAGGGGGAGACCAGCCAAATTTTTGTTTGCTATGGTGGCATGGACAGAGCTACTGAAACCCTCGGCCATAATAATGAACAAGAAGGGGGACATAGGGTCACCTTGTTTGATTCCTATGGAAGGAGAGAAAGGCTTGGAGGGGACTTCATTAAACAGGATTGAAAAGAAGGCAGAGGAGGTAATATTTAAGATCGATTCTACCCAGGACAGGTCGAAGTCGAAGGCCAGGAGCATAGCACACATGTATTCCTAGATTAACTTGTCAAAAGATTTGGATACATCTAGTTTTAAGAGCATGCTTGGCGTGCGGGTCTTCTGCAGGGAGTGAATTAATTCATGTGCAAGGATGACACTGTCAAGGATTTTCCTTCCTTCCACATAACCCAATTTCTCTGGCGAGATGATCCATGGTAGGATGGGATTTAATCTTCTGGCGATTACTTTGGTTAGGAGCTTATAGATGACATTGCAGAGAGCGATGGGTTGGAATTTCTTAGGGTGATTGACCTGCCATTCTTTGGGAATGAGGGTGAGGAAAGTTGCATTGAGTGCAGGGAGGACTTGCCCTAAAATTCTGGAGTCTTCAATGATTTCCCATACCTCTTCCCTGATCATTTCCCAACACTGATGGAAGAAGTCGCTAGTAAAGCCATTCGGACTTGGGGCTTTTCCTTTGGGCATTTCCTGAAGCACTTGATATACTTCCTTGAGAGTAATGGGCCTTATCAGGGTCGCATTCTTCTCCTAAGTGATTAGGGAGGGTATGTGTTGCGTAACCTTGGTGATGGCTTGGGATCTATTCAGCTGATTCTCTGTCAGGATATCCTTATAATACGCGACCAGTTCTTTTTCTAGATCCTCATGAGAATGGATGATTTGACCAATTTTGGAGGTTAACTGAGTGATTCTATTGGTATGACTCCATTGAAGGGTGGATCTGTGAAAACATTTGGTTTTATGGTCACCCTCCTTGAGCCACTAGATGTGAGATTTTTGTCACCAAAAAACATCTTCTTGGGCTTTCTGAATCTCCATCTAGTGGCCTATCGATGCTTCCTGGGTTTTAAGATCTTTGGAGAGTCCATATTCTCATATTTTTCGTTGAACCTTTCTCATTTGTTCAGTCAGTTGTCTTTGGGATTCAAAAATGTTGCCAAAGGTGTGTCTGTTCCAGAGTTTAAGTTGCTTCTTGAGATTCTTGATCTTTTGTTGGAAGTGGTACATCTTGGAGTCGTGAGGTATAGATGCCTCCCTCCACCATCTGTTGATATTTTGTTGGAAATCTGGGTGACTGAGCCAGAACTGTTCAAACCAGAAGGGTTTCCTCTTCGGGGTGGTCATCACATCCATCCATATCTTAATAGGCCAGTGGTCCGATCCGTGAAAATCTAGAATGCTTGCCTCTAGAGATGTGCCTTACACCAGGAGGGAGTCTGAGATAAGGAAATGATCCAACCTACAAGTTGTTTGATGTGTTTCAATTCTCCTGTTTGTCCAGGTGAATATTCCATTGGAAGTTTTCAGGTCGATGAGGTTGGTGTGGTCTAGAATACTTTAGAAGTCGTTGGATTCTTGTTCCAGGCATCTTATTCCCCCCTTTTTCTCATCTAGGTTGCGAATCAAGTTGAAGTCACCTCCCAAAAGCCATCTTATTTCCTTGGTTAAGGTAGATAGGTACTCTAGATTTCTTAAGAAGACTTGCTTATCCCTGGAGCTGGCAGGCCCATAAACATTGGAGAGGTGGCCAGGTTTGTTGGATCCAATGAGCCTGTAGTCGGTTGTGATAGACCATCTGGTCGTGATGAAGTTTTCCAAAATGGTTGTGCTAGGGTTCCAAAGTATAGCAAGGCCATCGATTGTTCCCGTGGCTGCTGTAGATGCCATTTTCCCTTGCTTCCAATAGTGGGGGAGTAGACTATCCATGTATTCTGTTGCGAACTTTGTTTCTTGGAGCATCATTATATCAGGTTTCTCTGCTAGAATCAAATTTCCTAGCATTTTTTGCTTACTACGACCGTTGAGACCTTGTATGTTCCAGGAGATGATCTTCTTTAGGAGGAGGGGGAGGAGAGAGGGGGAAAGTTATCCGAAATGAGGTGCATCTGACTGGAGTTAACCATGAAATGTCTGATCTCTTGTATCAATTTACTCATTGACTTCCTACCTCTTATTTTTTTGTCCTTCTAAGATTTGCACTGATCTCTCGGTGGATTCCCTTTTATTCCCAGTCCCATGTTAGATCTGTCTGTGGATCTAGCTAAGGAGTTGAGGAAGACCTTGTGCACTTTTCATAGTTGATTTGGAGGTATGGTGTATAGTTTTTGGTGTCGATATGCATGTTCTATGTGTTCCAGGTCTACTCCTTCTAGTTCCTTCTTGTTGAGGTCCATCTCGACATCCCCATCCTCTATTTTTGGTTGGTATCCCTTTTGAGTAATGGGATCTATTGGCAGTGTGTTTGGGTCCGTCTCCTTGTTGGATCCTTCTTTTCCTTTGTCCATTTGCTGGGGTGTTTTTTCCATCATCACCCCTTGGGGAGCTAAAGGGTTCTCCGATTGATCCTGTAGGATCGCATATTTGTTGCTGGTTGACGGATCCTTACTGGTTTTGGTTGTCTTCCTTATTCCACCTTGTTTGCACTTTCCAGACACTTGAGTGAACCTGTCCTTGTATTTTTTGGCATCTGATCTCCCCTCTTTGTTTGCAGCGTTGAGGGGGAAATCTCTGAAAAGATTCCCATGCTCATGGCATTTCCTACATCGGAATAGAATATGCTCATAGTCAATGGTTTTCATCCAGTCCTCATCATGGTATTCTAGGGCTATGGATCTCGAGAGTGGCTTGGCTATATTCAGGTAGACACAGATGCATGCATATGAGGTGTATCTTCTTTGTTTCATGGCCTATGATAATTTAACATAAATGCTAATGGTGCTGCCTATGCCTGCAAGGACCTCCTCCAACTAGAATTCCTGTGGTAGGGAGTATAATCTGATCCACACTAGTGCATGTGCAAAGTCTTCCGTTTTCGGGCTAAATTTCTATGTCCAAAACCTCAAGAAGAGTCCCGCTGAGTTGAAAAAATACGGTCCTCCATCAAAGATGTAGTTTCTGTCCTCTAGATTGTGCAGGATAATGGTGAAGAAACCTTTGGAGCCTAGTTGCAGATCATAGTGTCCTTTGGGCTTCCACTAATGATGTATCCATTTGATCAGGTCTCGTTCTGAGGGCCAGAGCCCTAAAAATTTACCTACTAAGGCGTAATTTCTCATATATTGTTTATGTTCCTTGATGCAAGGTGTGCTGATAATGTATTTTGGGGCCTGTGGTGCTTGTGGAATACACTTTCCAGGTAGCCATGTCCATGAGGCACTTGTGGGTGTCGATGCTTTCCTGGAGTTAATGTCCATTTCCTTGTCTTTGAAGGTTCCCTCGGTCAATATCTTTGCGCATAGATTAGGAGGAGGTTTGAAGGTGGGGCACTTGGAGCCCTCTCCACTACTTCCATTTTTCATTGCCTGGCTATAAGAGGAGCCTCTCGGCCCTCCCTCCTTTAGAGGCATGATCCCTTGTGGGGTAATATGGTGTAGGAAAGCAACATAAACCTTAGCATGAGCAGAGCATCTGTGATATATGTATGATTAAACCCATTTGTGTTTTATGTTAAAAAGGCCTTTGGAGCCTCATTATACTCACCTTCTTGCGAATGAGCATAGCCATCACATCTCTTCTCAGAGATAAGTTGCCACCATTCGAGCAAGCTTGTTTCAGTCTGCATTTTTACAGTTTCAACAGGTTCTCTTTATTAATAGCAGTCAATTTTTACTGTATTGTTGTGTGTTTCATTGTGATACATCTGTATTTCATCTTATTCCATTTATAATACTATTTGAATTTCATGTTTGAAATCATGAAGTTCAAACCGATAAATACAAAAGGAAACAACATCAAGGTCACTCTAAAACAAATGCAAACCATTCAAATCCAATCAAATCAAAGGGAAAAAAACGAAGAATCCAAATAAAATTAGAGGGACCCTAATTTGCAATCAAATCTAAGTGAAAAATTACAGGGGGTTGTTGTTCACCACAAGTGACGACTCAATGGGAGAAACATTTATCTCTGTCACTCTAATATGAAACATAAAATGTTTAGTGAAAAGAATGTTAATATGTTTCTATAATGCGAAAGAAAACTAAATCACCCAAGAAAATCTTCATATCTAATTCATGTAAAGAATAACACATGATGTTTTTGTGGATCCAGAGAGTTCTTCATCGTAATTTAGAACATGAATAAAATGATCCCATTTTTATTTTATTATAAATAGAACACATAAAATTTGCCAATAATAAGTTTTGGGAAATACAAAATGATCAGAAAATAGTTGGTTATAAAGAATAAACTTCGATACCAGAGGCATGGCCATTGATTGCAAAAGACCTTGACAGTCTCGACAGGGTTTCGTTTTACCCAATTCATATGTTTGTTTCCTAGCTACAAGAACTTTTCATAGATTATTAATTTCCTTATTTTTTTCCTAAAATTAACTAAAGATCATTGTCCTCGCTTGGTAACCAGTTGTTGACAGTGTCATTCATTGAATCTTCCCATAGTGAACAAGATGGCTCCTGATGAGACCCTGTTTCTTACGGTTATGAAACCGATAACCATTAACTTGGTTTGGTGGCCAGTAGTGGTAATGTGACTACGAAAAAGACACTATGATCATTGTAGGTCAGCCCATGATGAGACCTCCTATCCTTCAGTTGACATGCATGTTTTTAGATCAATTTTATTTTAAATTAACCTCAAAGAGATTAATTATAGGTGGGGAAGAAGACCTGGAGACTTCTTAAAAATCATAGGATGGCGTAAGAAGTTTTAGAATTAACCAATGCCTGACTGATTTATCAAGTTTTCCCAAAACTAATTATTTTAAAGTACATCATTTGTTGAATATTACATGGGTTAAATATGATCCTCCAAAGTAATGATAAAGAATTCCAGAGAGGTTATCAGAACTATGTTTGATTGATTTTAGAATACAAGAAGAGATATTCTAGGTTGGTTGCATGTCATGCATCAACGAAACATATTGTTTAATGATTTCCCTTTAAAATACAATTTCAGGTTTGAATGAACATAAACAACTATTATGATAGATGCGGAATGGGAACACTAAAACCAAAATCAAATTTTATTGAAGGAAATCAAAATCAGAAAATCATTCAAATCAAAACAATAGAAAGCAAACTTCAATAAAACATAAAAACCGATTTGGTCAAAAATAAATAAAATGAAACCAAGCTTTGGACAAACTAGCATCCGAGTGAAACTGAAAATCATAAAACAAAAGGAAGAACTAAATTGCTTAAGGTCTAGTGTAAAGGCAAGTTCTTTCCTTTAGATAGTGATGAATGAGATGTTAATTTAATTAATCTTATTATTAAAAGGTAAACAAATGTCGAAACAAATTAAAATAAATCATAAAAAACCTTACTTAAGATAGGTGCAGTTAGGTGTAGTGGTGAGCCATACTCATGAAATATTACATCAAGGTAAATTCAAATCTATTATTTATGTATTCTCTCTTTTAAAATATTCATGTTTCTTAATGTTTGAAAACATTTTATCATGATAATGTGTTTTGGAAAAGAAATGTTTAAGGAAAAGCAGTTGTGAAAAACAAAGAGAATTTTTTTTTAAGTGGAATTCCCTAATAATATCAAATGATGGATCGCCTTGTGCATTTAATAATCGTGTGTTTTCATAACTGCATTATTCAAACAAAAAGAGTGAAAAAAAAAGGTAACCAACTCCTAAATCTACTCTAAACTACTTCACAAATGACAACACTAAGTGAAATAGTATTTTCAATGCAACCATTGAAGTAACTCCAATCCTGTAAAGACAAAGAAAATTCCAATTAGTAAAAAGAATCGGAGTATTTAGAATGAAAAATAAACAAGCCATACTTACTTTTATGATCTTCATTCAGAAGCCAAGTAAGTATAACCTTACCTTGCTTTTGAAAATTTTCAATATGTCAATCCTCCAGCCAATCTGCAATTTTGTTGTGATATGGATCACCAAAGAATGGAAGAATGTAAATGAGATTAGAAAACTTGTCAATATTATGGGGACCTGACATAACCATTGGCCAAAACCAAAGTGACCCGTCATCTTGACAGTTCTCCATTTCTTCATGAATTTCTTTGCATGGAAGATATGGAAGAAACATGTCATACTTACCTCCTTGATTTTCATTTAAAAACAAAATAAGAATAACTTTACCATTACTCATAATATTTTTTAGATATGAATCCTCAAGTAAATTTTTGATCCTGTCATAAAACTCAGAATGCAAATCATAACTTTGATGAACTAGTTTCACGAATGGTAAACACATCATATGAGGATTCATTATACAAATCAAATTGATTATTTGAGCCTTTCCTTTGATGAGATGAATTGGTACAAAATGTGAAGTAGAATTAAGAAATTTTGATCTAGTGAATGAATGAATATGAAGTGTAGAATCTTCGATTCGCATAAGAATGAGTGCATTGTCTTTATTAGAAAACAATTGAATAGAAACATCGTGTCACATATATTTTTCCCTTGTGAATGTTTTCATTGAAAGAGCGTAAAATCTTAGTTCATTTATGTTATGGTCAAAATTCATATCATCAAAAACAAATATATCAAAAGAATCATATTGTGATGGCATATTGTTGGATAAAGTGGATAAACCATTTTGCACATCAGAATCTGAAAAAAGATTGGGATATAAAGAGTAGAACGAATTTGCGGTAAGAAAATGAAAAGATTCTCTTGAGTTATAATAAATAACAATAATATTTTCAAGAAATCTCTCTTCACTTTCCTCAATACTTTCACTATGTTTTAATGATAAACTTACAATCATTATATGATCGTTAAGAATTCCATAGACAATTTCATGGCATTCATCTAATCTTTCATGTGAATAAGGTATTTGTGAATGAAGGTTTACTGTTTCTACTTCAAATTGAAGATCAATTTCTCTAATCAGTTCTACTTAAATATTAGAACACTTAATATCATTCTCATCACCTATGTGTCCTTCAATAATTGAATTTGAGAACTTGTTAGAGTAATATTTAGAAGAAGATAAATATGCACCTTGATCCACAATCCAAACTTCATATATTCTAACTACAATAGTAGAAAATTGAAGATGAAACGATTTGGAAGAAAGACTATTTTCGTTGTCAATCAAATCATTCTCAATAGATCCAACCTCTTCTACTTGTTCAAAATTTCGTAACGGGTCCATCTCATTCAAACAAAATCCATCTTTCAATTTGATGTTATGATCTATATCTAATTCATTATTTGCAATTGGATCTTTCTTACTAAAAGGGGCACATTCATATGAAATAAGATTTAGTACAAAAGATAAATCATCCAGAAGAAACTTAGAAAGAACATGGTTGATCCTTGTTGAAAAATCCTCTGAAGATGAACCATCCTTGATTAGTAGATCCTTGAAATATTCACATAATTTATCGTAATCATAAACCTCAAATGAATCTAAAAATTGATTCACAAATTGAAACCAATAAAAAATAGAATAGGTCGGAAAAGATTCAAGCCAACATTTGATTCGACTCTGAAAGTGAATGTGAACAATCTGCATAAAATATTTAAATTAGTAATACCATGTTTGATAAATTTACACGAAAAACTTATGAGCATGAGTCTTTGTATATGTATTCCCTTCACCGTCAAATGTGAGTTCGACAAGAGAACAATTTTCTTGTTGGGAATATTGGGTAATGAGAAATGGAAATAATTTTCTAACACAATGATTTGTGCAGGATCCATGAGAAATTAAATACATTTGAAATAAAGAATCTACAAGTCCATCTTGTCATTCTAGCCCTCTTTCTAGCGCCATTTTTTTGACATACGATTTTAGACCTTAGTCAACAAGGAGTATGTGACTAGACTGAGACTCTTTAAATAGCCCAAGCCGTTTAGAATACCCACTCCCAGTGGATTTATAGGCTTTGTTATCCTTTGAGTCTCTTCATAATGAAAAATAAATAATCAAAAAAATCCTAAATTACATATATGTTATGAATTATAATACTATATGTCAAGTTAATAATCTAATCTATAAGTAAAACAATTAATAAATATAACACTAAAGTTAACAATTATAATACAAAAGCTAATATAAATGCTAAACTAGAAATATTATGCAGGGTAAAGCAAACGAAAGCAAGATGTAACTAGTGCTCATAAGAAGTAATATATGTTCTTACGAAATAAAAGAAAACAAGAATGACTTTTGATCAAAATATGAAATAATAAAGTAATACAACTTTTAATATGTTAAATAAAAGATACGAAACTAATGGAATGTAAACTTCACTCTTTCAAACAAGGCATAGCAGTTTGCTTTGTTTTAATATTTCACATTAAAAAATGACTATCCATAAAACTAATAAAATAATATCTAGCTAATATCTCTTGGCATAAAAAGGAAAAGTGTAACAATCTCTATGAATAAATTAATGGCTTACTCTTTGTTGATGAAATAGTTCAATAAACAATAACAAAAATATAACATCACAAAAACCAGTCCAATTAATGCATCATCTCATTCTATGCTCTCTTTTCTCTGGTAAGAAATGATGTAAATACAAAGAAAGAGGCACTCTCTGTGGAGTTTGCTTTGACATGTGATTTGCATGGTTTCTACATAATCTCTCCTCCTCTGTTATTCTCACCGAATACCACTTGCAGATGTTTTTCTCAGCTATGGAACAAGATACAATGAAAAATAATGGAACCTAGTCTCCTCTTAGTGGCTCAGTATTTAACGTATCCCGATAGCGATTTAGGGATAGGTTTTTGACTTCCTCAACCTTCAATTGTGATAAGATTTTGGATAATGATAAAAATGGTGCTTGTTTTTAAGTATCCATTGATACCATTGATATGGTTCTATCTCAAATTTCAAAGTTACTATGTGAATCATTTTCTTATTATCCATGTAGTTCAAATATGTGGGTGGGTGGGTGGGCATTAATAGAAAAACTGTGGGTAGGTCGGTGGGTGGACATTAATAGAAAAGCTGTGGGTGGGGGAGAGGTATTAATAGAAAAACTTTCTTAAATTTTTCTATTAATACCCTTCCCCCACCTACAAAATACTGTTTTATTTGGTTCACCGAGTTAAAAACCTTTGTTCCATCAAACTTATTTAATTCATCAAACTTATTTAATTCAATCTTGAGATTTCCTCCTTAAAAATAGTATTAAGTGGTATCTATACATGAATATCATGTAAGAGAAATGAAAGAATTTCATGAAACTTGCACCTTTGATTGTCAAGGAATCGATTCCCTCACATCCTAACCTGTTACTTTTTGATTTAGAGATAGCCATCGTGGACTTTTTTTTAAAGAGGGCTGGCATGAGTCGATATCGCATATTCTTTCAGAGAATTTTATTGGTTGCCAAAAGTTATAAGAAAACGCAATATCATCACCAACTCTCACTTGAAATGATGCGTGTTTTTATTATATTAACTGAAATTTTGTAAATTTAAAATTATTAATTTTTCTAACTTAACAGGATGCGTGGTTTTTATAAACTTTTTAACAAGACATGTGATTAATTAATTTATTGTTGACCAGAATTTGGAATCAATATTACCTAAATCATTGGTTTGTACAAAATTTTTTTATGGAAACAATGAAATAAATAAATATAGATAAGGTAGAAATTTTATAAGTATTAGTCTAAATGTTGTATGAAATGACTATTTTTTGGTGATTATTTTTTGGGATATTTGTCTAAAATTTGGCAAGAAATTATTATATATGCATATTTTAGTGATTATTTTTGTATAATCAAAGTGCCTCGAGAATTTTTCAGCATGATGAATCCATTTCCGCATTCATAAATAAATTTTAAATAACAAAAAATAGTAATTTCTAACAAATTTATGTACCCTAATTCCGGAAAAAAAAACCAAAATTAAACAACTTCATTTTACATCAAAATATCAAAGTTTTCAAAGTTTTTCCTTGAAATTTTCCATACCTATCCCTTCATTGTCTATGCATATTTTGCACGGTCTCTGCAAACTTTTTTGCCATCTAAATTTTTTTTCCTGTAACAAACTAACCCAAAAGCACGTGGGCAACAATTTTTGACCATGAGATTTTTGTGCATAGCTTTTCCTGGAATTCTATCCCGAACACTCTTTAATTGAAAATCATGTATGCAACTAGGTTCTCCATTGTTTTTGGACATGGAACGAACATTCCATCTTTGGGTACTTTTCGTGTAGCATTATAATCATTCTTTTCCCTGATGCATATACAAGGAGCTCTTTAGTAGTTAGGAGTTACATAAAGTTCAAATTTCCTTTGAATTCATATGCATGTATTCTTCTATTGCATTCAAAGTTGCATCTACTTACCTGTTTTGAATCTCTATTTTTCTTTGGAGTAGACAGTAATAAATAATACCACAACCTCATGGATTACAGTGGTATAGCAGCTAGTTGCCATGGCATGTATTTTATGAATACTGCTTCGCAAGAACGTAATATGAAGAGAGTTTTCAACCTCGTTGGGGACTTCTATTGGTGAGCATCTGGGCCTTCGTGGCCATTTGAAGAAGGAATTGGTTTCATATAAGCATCTGGTATCATCAACTAGATCTTCAAACACAATTGTCCAGTTGTCTAATGTGCCTGAACAAGCGAACAAGATCGTTGAATTTGATTTCAAGGGGGAAGCGGGTTCGTTGAATGTGTTCTCTTCTTGCAAGAGGGAAGCGGGTTCGTCATGTTTTAAGCATTGTCGCGTGTGATGCTGTGGGAGGGACCGAGGAGCTCACCATGCCAACTGCCTATGCAATGGACATGATCAAAACAATGTCTATTCATGATGACTTTCCTTGCATGGAAATCGATGATTTACGCTGAGGTAAGCCTACAAACCAATATCATGGAAAAAAAAAAATCTTAAAATGTTATAAGAAAAAGCAATATCATTATGCTCTAGGTCAACATGAAATCCGGGTGACCATGGGAAAAGAGATGGGAATTTAATAGATGAAGGAAAGTCTCCCTATATGTAAAGATGGAATATGTGAAAGGTTTGAGAAAGAGTTTGGTGGTAGTCAAAGGTTTTCAAGAGATAAGAACACTTGTAAAGGATGATGTACATGACCGAGACACAAGAAGAAGTCGAGTATATATGTATAATGTTAGGTGGAAAATCAAGTTAGGATTGTTGTCCCTAATTCCAGAAGTAAAAAATAATGTATATCAGAAAGAAAGTAAGTATTAAATCTACTAAACAATTGTTATGCACAAGATAAGCTAGATAAACATTAGTAATACTCAAGAATCAAAGCACTAGACATTAAAAATGAAACAAGGTTGTAATAAAAAAAAATGGGAGAGATATTTTTCAGCCTTATGTATGTACCAAACAAGTTGTTGCATTAGTAAAATCAACCGTCAAAACTTGCCAATAATCCACCCAAAAAGTGCGTTAGACTTAGGAGATTATTATGGCAAACTTTTAGCAACTTTCCATGGTTGAAAAGTGTGTTAGGGTTTTTGAATCCCTGATGAATGAAGATGTAATTTTACAAAAGAAGCAAGCAATATTTCTTTACAGGGTACACCCTAGTGTCTAAGAGGTGTGCTAGGCACAAGGAACAAAACCTGAATTGCAGAAAATTGAAATGGTAAAAAATCATGTTTCCCAATGCGCTATTTTATTTCTCCACTGAAAAAAAGTAAATGATTAGTGCCTTGACTATTGGATTATAGAGTCAAAGAATGATTTAGCTATACTACTTCCTTGGGGGTGTAAACCCTCTTACTCCCCAAGGAAGGTAAAGCTAACTAGAAAAGTGCTAGAAGGGCGTAGGCCCTTTTACTTCTACTAGCACTTCCTTAAGTAAAATATTATTTACAAGACAAATTTTGATGAACTTAGTGGGGTTGTATGCATTTATACTCCCCAAGAAATTCAACTAGTTATCCTTGCAACCAAGAAAAAGAGACCATAACAAGATAAAACACTTCACCTAGAAAAATAATTAACAATAAAAGCTTATACTTTACCAATAGTTATCCACCAATATGCAAGAGAAATACTCCATAGGAGGTAGGACACCACTTCCTTCCACCAATAACAAACTAAATCATGAAAGATTAAAAGAAGAGAGAAAAATCTCCAAGGGTAGAGAAAACTTATTCCAAGTACTTCTCACAATGGGAGTGTTATGTTATGAAATGAGATTCACATGATCTGTATTTATAAAAAATGTTTAAAACATAGTCTGCCCACTTAATTTGGGTCAAACATAAGATATGGGGTCAACAATCCTTATCTTACCCCTTTACACAAATAATAATATTTAATTTACACTTTGGCACATTAGAAACCCAAAAACAAGATGATGTCACCCCTTTAGAGAGACATTTTGACACTTTCCAAGTCATTGGAGGAGAAACTGGGCATTGTTGGGGCTTCTATAGAATCATCTTCATGCGCCAAGTTCAATCCATGCCTCCTCCAATAAAATCATGCCAAGTTTCAACGAAAAACAACTCCATCATCACCAACCCTAGCCCTAGGTGATGTCAAGCCCCAAAGAGTGACGTTTTTCCCATCCTAGGCAATTTCTTTGGCATGTGAAGGCTAAGATAGGTCCACCATGGTGTATTCTAGTCCTCCAAAGAAAATTCCTTGTGATATGGCATGTGGGCCCTTGGCATCCAACCTACGGGCTTCAAGCCCCATGGAAGCCCGAGCTAGACTTGTTCCTCCAAAACTGTCCAACAAACAAGGTCATGCAAAACAGATGGGTACACCCTCCAAAGATATCAAGTCAAAATATCATGGCAAGTGAAAACCACGCATAATAAACAATGCATCTACAAATGTGCATCAAAAATACCTCATCAACTTAAGCAAATTCTCAAAGACCCTATACAATTGACCAAGGTTAAGTATGAGACGGGTGTCATAAAAGTCCTATTGGGTAGACCAAAACCATCAAGTAGAGGATTCTCCCAAGGGTGCCCCTTCAAGATCATGTAGTGGATTATGAGGTGGATAGGGGTTTAGAATTCATAGATCAATGGGTTTCATGACATACAAAGGCTAGTATTATCTCATTTATGGGTTCCTTTGGAGAGGGTGTGCTACACCTTCGTTTTCAATGCATCCTTTTTCCAAGCCCTTTCATTTCCATTAATTAATTAATTTTCCAAAACCTTGGGTACTCCCTAGAGTGAAATCGATTAGCTTGGGGGGGTAGTACGACAAGGCCCACTTGAAGCTAGAGATACACAATGTTCCATATGCAAGGAAAGAAAGGGAAACAACATGAATGTACACACCTCAACAAGTGGGGACATGTATATAATGTTATTTTTCTTTTGCAGATCCTTGATTTTTTAGGAGAATATTTTCATTGCTCTCAATACCTCTTTGGGGGAGCATCTAGAAAGTTTATATTTTAGGATTTTATCTTTTTCCAACCACCACCCCTCTAGGCCTTCATCCCCTTCTTCCCATGAAATTGGGTACATTCCCTTCTTGGGTCACTAAAGCCAAAGGGCCTACAAGAGGGAAATGTGATGGAAATGTGATGAGCAGAAAGTGAGAAGAAAGGTCGAGAATGGTACGATAACTCCTCAAAGGACCCCCCAGTTGCATCCCTTCCGCAAAATTTGACCACTTACTAGGAAATCGATGACACTCACCAAGGTGAAACAGGGTCAAAAGAATAATTTATAAGAAGGCGTTCTATAATAAAAATAATCTTCAATACAACATGCTTAAATGCCTCAAATATTAGGGTGATTACCTCTCACAATACCTGACTTGTACCACATGGAGCAAGACCCATGTGCCTTCCAAAAAATAGTTGGCATGGTGGATGTGCTAATGATGGATCAAAATATGATGATAGTGTATCCTTACATATGTGCAAGTCGACACTTCTAGTCATGTGGTCTCTCGACACTCCAGGTCCACAACGTGAGGGCCTTGAGACATCATATCCTTAATTATCCCATAAAATGGGGATAACATTTGGCTCCTACTTGGGGACATGTGTTCATCGTAGAGTGAATGAGAACCATAGCATATCCTAGTAGACTTGTGCCTACACATACTAAGATAGAAAACTAGTCAATAGTAGGATGCCTTCACTCATCCTTTGTCCATATATAACAAAAATCCAAAAATGAAACTGATCTAAAAAAGAAAAAATTTAGTATTTTTTCAAAAAATTATAAACTAAACATGAAATCAATATGAAAATAGGGAAAAATAAAATATGGAATGCATCTAAACTAACAATATAAATCAATATGAAAATGAAAGGAAATCAATATTACCTACCTACTTACTTGGGTCCTTGGGGCCCTGAAGATCAAATGATAGATGATGTCAGGTGAAGTCATACAACTAGTGCAACCAGCTGATCATCTCGTCACAATATCTCCCCTTGTGATTAATTATGTAAACAACAAAGATAATTCAAGCAAATAATGATCATGAGCATAAATAGATATATAATCAATTGTGAAATGAAATGAAAAGAGATGGGTGGGAGAGAGGAATTCCTACCAGAAAGAGAAATCATCATCCTGATCATGTTGCCTGAAAGCTTAACCACAATCCTGATCAATCCATCTTTGAAGAGAGATACCATATGTAGACAATGTCTCATCTTCATCTCCATTAGTATGATCACTTCTTCCTGGAGATCAAGAAAATATGAGAGATCCCAAGAAGACCTCATGATTTTCCTGAGAAGGAGGAACGAGGTAAGGGATAGGCTCGGGTCTAGAGAAATAAAAATGTGGCCTCTTCATCTATAAATCCTTGTAGAAATCCCCAATATGAAAATACTTTCACTTTGTAGAGTAATACTTTGATTTCTATGGGATAACCACGTTCTAGTGTTCATCTGAACTCTAGGATGAAAGTGGTTGAAAATCCTCATAGAACAAGTCTTCATCCCCAAAAGGATATGCATCACAAATCCCAAGGGATGACTAAGAATGACCTTGAAAATGTTTCAGTCGGTCATCCTTGAATACATATGTAATCAAATCATCATCACGATGCCACACATTTGAATCATATCTTCATGAAGACCAATCCTCTGAAGATGACAACTCAAAATGATTTTCTTTCAGGCTACCCTCAATTTCATAAACGAGGTCTCCATCAAAATTGAAATGACCCAAATCCCATCTGGGTCTCCTAATATTTATGAAAGCATATATATGCTCATCAACCATATATAAGGGTTCTTTCACAAGACTATCAGTGTGACTGAAAATTACCATCTCTTTTTCTTCGTTTGCAAGAAGAACAGAGGCTAGGGTGGCTTCATATGGATCTTCAAATTCTTCATCATTGTGGTTGATTGCTTCTTCAACTTCTTGTGCAGGAGGAAAAAAAGAAGAATGACATCATCTTCTTTAGACGGGAACACGAATACCAATGTCTCCTTCTGATCATTTGGGTGTTGTACTTTATCAAGGTCTTCCTCTTCTTGGAAACTTTCTCCATGGATCTATTCTTTAACTCAGTCTTCTTCATCTTTAATAGGATCATAGAATTCACCATCTTGATCTTGATCTCTAACGAGTTTGTAGAATTCCTCGGGCATGAAGAGAGGTTCATTGTCATTTGGGAAGTTTTCCCGGTACCCATACTTCTTGGACACAATGTCATATATGATCTTGTTCCATAATATGCAATGGCCACTTCCTAGGATGATTTTAAAGTAGGCCTTTCCTCATAATTTTTGAGGATGGTGTAATATTCTTCTTCTCTTTGTTGACAAAACTTAACCAGAAAGTCCATGTTAGGAAAAATCTCTCTCAGTTGTTCACAAAACTCATAATCTTCCTATGTGCTCTCCTTGAGGCACTCAAAACTTTCCTCATTGTTGTCGTCAACTTCTTTTTTTTCAATTGTTGTTTCAACAAACTCTGGAAGAAGCGTTTTTTTCAATCCTTCGGTAGGATCAAGGTGAAAAACTTCTTTCAAAATATCATCCTCCAGGTCCTGAAATGTATCTTCAACTCTTTAAGTTTTTTGTCCCCAACAGTTAAGGAATTCTCTGATGAGGATCAGTAGAGAAGATATACTTCCTAGCTTGAAAGAATGCTTTATCTAATCCCTTTGTTCACTTCCCAAGGAAAACAAGAACAATCGTAGGCATGCATCCTCATGTTTTACATTCTCATACTAGATGCATCTGGTAAACTCAATAATGTGTGGTACGACCGACAATGGATTGTAACCATTGAAATTTGGGAGGACATCAAATTGGCTTATCGGTAACTTGTTTGGATGTCTGTCAGTAGCTCCGATATCCAAGTCCTTGTATGCTTCATGAAAGTGCCACACAACCATGTTTCCATTACTTAGGGTAATACCTCAATAGAGTCGCCAGATGAGCTTCAAGAAGAGCTCATTAAAGGTGGAAAAGGAACATCATTTAGGTGGAGTTGCTAGGCAATCTCGGGAAAGGCTTTGGGATATCTTTCCAAAGTGTCATTAGGGTTTGGAAGAGTATTCAAAATCCTCCCCGACTACGACGCCAAAATTTTATCGCACAAGTTGTAGGTTGGGAAAATATTGACCCAACCACCAAATGGAGACAACTTAGAAAACACCTACCCACTGTCAAGGTATTCATGTCACTTTAGAGATGATAGAATCACCTCAAGGGGGAATCCCGGTCACCCTGGCGAAAAGAGATTGAAAGTGAATAGATGAAGGAAAGTACCCCTATAGGTAAAGATGGAATATGCGAATAATATTGGGAAAGAGTCTTGGTGGTAGTCAAATATTTCCAAGAGTCAAGAACACCTGAAAAGAATGATGTACCTGCCCGAGACAGAAGAACAAGAGGATTATATATGTATAATGTTAGGCGGAAAAGCAAGTTAGGTTTGTTTTCCCTAATTTCAGAATTAAAAAACAATGTATATCAGAAAAAATGTAAGTATTAAAGTTATTAAACAATTGCTAAAATTCCAACAGATGATGCAAGAGATAAGCTAGATAAGCATTAGTAATACTGAAGAATGAAAGGAGACTTTAGCAATGAAACAAGGCTGTAATAAAAAGTGTTTGCAGATATATTTTGCAGCCTTATGGCTGTAGAAAATAAGTTGTTACAACAGTAAAATCAACCGTCAAAACTTGCCAATAATCCACCCAAAAAGTGTGTTAGACTAAGGGGATTACTATGGAAAACTTTTAGCATCTTTCCATGGTTGAAATGAAAGTTATAAATAAAAGTGTTAGGGTTTCTTCCACCCTAATGGATGAATATGTAATTTTATTACATCATCAAGAATTCCCCCTTTAGAGGGGACACCCTAGTGGCTAAGAGGTGCGCTAGGCACAAGGAACAAAACCCAAATTACAGAAAATTGAAATTGTTAAAAATGGTGTTAAAAGTAAATGATTAGGGCCTTGAATATTGGGTTATGAAGTCAAAGTATGAGTTAAATATACTACTTCCTTGGGGGTGTAAACCCTCTTACTCCCCAATGCAAGTAAAGATAACTAGGAAAGTGTTACAAGCGTGTAATCCCTTTTACTTCTCCTAGCACTTCTTTAAGTAACAAATTATTTCCAAGACAAATATTGTTGAGCTTAGTGGGGTTGTATGCACTTATACTCCCTAAGAAATTCAACTATTTATCCCTACAACCAAGAAAAAGAGAACATAACAACATAAAACCCTTCACCTATAGAAATAATTAACAAGAAAAACTTATATTTACCAAGAGTTGTCCACCAATATGCAAGAGAAATACTCCATAGGAGATAGCGCACCACCTCCTTCTACCAATAGAAAAGTAAACCATCACAAATTCAAAAGAGAGAGAAAAATCCCCAATGGTAGGGAAAATTTTAGTCAAGTACTTCTCACAATGGGAGAGTTATGTTATGAAATGAGATTCACATGATCTCTATTTATACAAAATGTTTAAAACATAGTTTCTCCACTTAATCAGGGTAAAACATAAGATAAGGGGTCAACGACCCTTATCTTAACCCTTTACACAAACAATAAAATTTAATTTACACTTTTTCACATTAGAAACCCTAAAACAAGATGATGTCACCCCTGTAGAGAGACATTTTTACACTTTCCAAGTCGTTGGAGCAGAAATTGGAGGTCATTGGGGCTCCTATATCCTCCTCTTCAAGTGTCACGATAACTCCATGCCTCCTCCGGTCAAATCATACGAAGTGTCAATGAACAACATCATCAACCCTAGCCCTAGGTAATGTCAAGCCTCAAAGAGTGAAGTTTTTCTCCTCCTAGGCAATTCCTTTGGCATGTGAGGGCTAGGCTAGGTCCTCCATGGTGTATTCTAGGCCTCCAAAGGCAAGTCATCCTGATTCAACATATGGGCCCTTGGAATCCATCCTGTGGGCTTCAAGCCCCATGGAATCCCAAGCTAGTCTTTTTTCTCCAAAATTGTCCAACAAACAAGGTCCTACAAAATAAATGGCCCTCCAAATATCTCAAGTCAAAATATCATGGCAAGTGAAAACCACATCTAATAAACAAGGCATCTAAAAATGTGCAGCAAGACTATCTCATCAATTTAAACAAATTCTCAAAGACCCTATACAATTGACCAAGTTTAGGTATGGGAGGGGTGTCATAAAAGTTCTATTTGGCAGACCAAAACCCTCAAGTAGGGGATGCTCCCAAGGGTGCCCCTTCAAGGTCATGTAGTGGATGATGAGGTGGATAGGGGTTTAGGATTCTTACATCAATGGGTTTCATGAAATACAAGGGATCATATTGTCTCATTTATGGGTTCCTTTTTAGAGGGTGCGTTGCACCTTCATTTTCAATGCATCCTTTTTCCAAGCCCACTCATTGCCATTAATTAATTAATAGTCCAAAACCTTGGGTACTCCCTAGAGTGAATCGATTATCTTGGGGGAAAGCACCACAAGGCCAACTTGAAGCTAGAGATACACATAGTGCCATATGCAAGGAAAGAAACTAACACAATATGAGTGTACACACCTTAACAAGTGGGGACATGTATATAATGTTATTTTTCTTTTGTAGGTCTTTGATTTTTTAGGAGAAGCTTTTATTTTCTCTCAAGGCCTCTTTGGGAAAGCATCTGGAAGGTTTACATTTTCGGCTTTTATATTTTGCCAGCCGCCATTTCTCTTGGCCTTCAACCCCTTCTTCCCATGAAATGGGGTACATGTCCTTCTTGGGTCACTAAAGCCAAAGGGCCTAGAACAGGGAAATGTGATGGGAATATGATGAGCAGAAAGTGATAAGTATGGTCGAGAATGGTATGATGACCCCTCAAGGGAGCCCCTAGTTGCATCCCTTCCCAAAACTTTGACCACTTACTAGGAAATCGATGACACTCACCAAGGTGAAACAAGATCAAGAGAATAATGTCCAAGTAGGTGTTCTATAATCAAAATAAGCTTCACTAAAACATGCTTAAAGGCCTCAAATATTATGGTCATTACCTACCATAATACCTGACGTGTATCGCATGGAGAAAGACCCATGTGCCTTCCAGAAGCTAACTAGTGTGGTGGATGTGCTGACAATGGATCAAAATGTGGTGATAGAGCATCCTTCCATGTGTGCAAGTGGACAATGCTAGTCATGTGGTATCTCCGCACTCCATGTCTGCAACTTGAGGACCTCGAGACATCATTTCCTTAGTTATCCCACAAAATGGAGATAAGAGACCCAATAATATCTATAGAGACAACTTAACCTCGAAACCTCTTGCCTGTAATTCATAATACTCAATCACTCAAACTAATGCATGGGGAGGGGATGCACTTCATTCATTTTCCTTTCAGTACATTACAGTGTCCACAAGAAAAACAGTGGGGAATGATCGGGTTTTGAAGGTGGTATCTGAATTGGGTAGAACAATAGGCTTTCAAGGGATTATGGGTGGTCAGATTGTATATATTTTGATCCAGCGGGATGCTTCTGTTGATCTTGACAATCTGAATGGATTCATAATAAATTTGGGGGATGCAAGATATGAGAAGAAGTATATGGGAAGGGATTGAAGAACCAACTTGAGGAGGATGAGGCAACTGGGCAAGTTGAGCGAGAAGAAGGTCCATGATGAGAGCCTTTTTGTCATGGAGGAAAGGAGCCCCTCCTAGGATTTGTTGTAGATGGATTTGTTGATGAGTGGGATACCCAGGTACTTGGATGGAAGGGAGCTATGAGTGAAGCCGAGGATTTTGGTGATATGGCTTTGAACCTAGATTAGGGTGTTAAAAAATAAGAGCTGAGATTTTCCCAATTAATGTCCATTCCAGAGGATGCACATAAGGTGTTGACAATACTGAGGATTCTTTTGGGCCTCATGAACTGTGGGGGAGCCCATCATTAAGATGTCATCGACAAACTAGTTATGGGATATGGGGGGTTCTATGCCATGAAGAGGTAGTCCCACTAGATATTTTTCTACAATGGAGGATTTTATGGAGCATCTTAGGCCTTCTTCCATGATTATGAAGAGGAAGGGGGACAGAGGGTCCCCTTGTCATATTCCATGAGTAGGTGAGAAGGGGCGGGAGGGGATTCCATTTACCAAGATAGAGAAGAAGGCGAAAGAGGTGAGATTGAGAATCAAGTTAACCTAATATTGTGCAAATCCAAAAGAAAGAAGAACAACCTTCATGTATGCCCATCTTATTTTATCAAAATCTTTGGAGAGATCAAGCTTTAGTATTTGGTTTTGAAGGTGGTGTCTGAATTGGGTAGAACAAGAGGCTCTCAAGGGATTATGGGTTGCCAGATTGTAGATATTTCGAGCCAGCAAGATGATTCTGTTGATCTTGACACTTTGAATGGATTCATAATTATAAGACTCGAATGCTCCAATAAACTTCTTTTCTTTCTCCAAACTCGTGAGCTTGGGATAGGCATCTTTATAACTAACCATATCCTTTCTAGTTCTTTCTGACGATTTTGTGACATCGAGCATGTCATCCAAAAGATGAAATAGAATCCCCACACAACGAGTAACGATTCAAATTCTCCCAATTTCATCCTCCGATGCACCGCCGATGATCGCCCCGATTGTAAATGACATACTCGATGTTAAGTAAGACTTATGTTTTAGGTTGTGGATGATCTCACAAAATTGTCAGAAGAAATTGGCAAGACGACAGGAAAGGATTTGGTTAGTGATAAGGTAACTTATCCCAGGCTGATGGGTTTGGAGAAAGCAAGGGAGTTTACTATAGAATCGTTGAACAGAGATAAGGAGGACTTATCTTGCTTCGATTCAACAAAGGTTGCACCTTTGTTGGGTCTTGCAGATTCATTGCACTCAGAGAGAACTGAAAAGCATGGTAAAAGAATCCTTTAATGTTTTGAATTCTATTGTTCTTGTCTATTGTGCGTTTTGAGTTCTGTTGTGCTTGTTTTTTTTATGTTTGCAACGTAAAAACGTTTTTGAATTTTCGCTGTTGCAACATCAAGAGTCATGTTCTCTTGTATCTGTTTTACATCATTTTTATTATTTTGTATCTCCCTAAATCGCCCCCATGATTAATAAAGTGATTCTAATAATATCGACGGATGACTTGATTTATGCAGTAACTGGTTGAGAGCATTTCGTGAGAGGAAACAGTCGTCCCAATTTATTTTTCTGTATTTTAAATGTTTTAAGAAATAACTTTTTTCTGGCGATATTTTCAGAGGATATTTGTTCGAAATGAGTTAGCATTTCATTTTTTTCCTTTTGGAAAGACTTATATGTGACTTTCTTTTAGAATAGTCATGTACATATGAAATTTTATTAAAGGGGAGGCATGTATAGGGCCTCTTATATGTGCCCCACACCAAAGAGAGGTGTGTACAAGTTCACACCCTTTGAAAATTAAAAATACTACTTAAAAATTGACAAAAATGGAAAGATGATTGGATAAAATGAATAGGAAGAAGATATCTCCTACCTGGTCCAAATGGTTCTTTATTTCTTCCTTTGTATTTCTATCAATTGACAACTGAAGTTCGGGGATTTTTTCAGACCAATTTCACTAGTTTTGGTAAAAACACAAATGGTATGGTAAATTGGGAAATTTTGACTATTTAAATGTAGTTTTAACCCACTTTATATAGTTTTTTACCCTAATAATGTTTTCAAATGACTAATAGACTATTTTTCGAGTGTAGATGACCTTTTTGGTGCATTTTTTCAGGGAAGATAATGAACCATCATATTTTTCAGGTTTTTCAGTCCACTTATTCAACTCTTGAAAGGTAATGCTTTCATCACTGGCATACAAGGTTGGTAATTTTCACCTTGGAATTTTCACATACGATTGTTAATGATATACATCAGTGAACAGTAATCAAATGGTGTCTCACCGTGTTTGAATTGAGCACATCTATTCGCATAGTGCATAGTCATACCATCGATAGTTGATTTGAATACCTCGGGTCTATGGTAGCATCACCTCTTTTATTTTGTTTCCCGAGTTACATTGGATAGTACCATTTCCACTCAAGATATCAATACTTGTGGGGGATCACTTGTTCAGTCCTTGCTTCCATATATTCTCCTTTGATTTTGAGATATAGATCCAATGTGTATCTCTTTTGTGGATATGATCTTTTGACATGGATCCAATGTGATTTCATTTTTGTGGCCTGATCACTACTTCTATATATACATATTTCATGGATCCACAATGTACTTGATTTGGCAACCATGTTTTTGTCACTCCTTAGCATGGGTATTTTTGCCTTGGTAAGATCTTATTCTTACTTTTTTTCTATTGTAGGTTATGTTCTTGGATCATATTTTCGTGACCTTCACCTAGGCCTATTTTATATTTACCTCTTGGATTTATAATGTATTTCAGCCATTATTTTCTCTTCTGACCTCACACATTAGGGGGAATATATTATAGAATCAATTTCCACGACATATGCATTGATGACTTGTTTGGCCTTTCCCTTCCTACTTTCATACATCAATCCCTCTTAACTCCTATGGATTCTTCAAAAAACATTATTTTTTGACAGGTAAGAACCCTAATAGCTATGCAAGGTGCATATAAGTGTGTTTCTCTATTAAAAGTCACATACATCTCATTTTTTCTATAAAAAAAAGCATTTTTGCATAATTATGCACATGGTTGCATGTTTGTCAGTTTTCTAACTCCCTTTTACCCATATACAAGCATCTGCACCCACTCCAACTAGTTGGAGATGGTATAAATTGAGCATGAGCCATGATGAGTCCTCAGACATGGAAACCCTTGTTTCCATGCTTTTACATGCTTCACATATCTAACCAAGAATTTTCCCCTTGATATTATTTGGGTCTACCTAAGCATCACAATTGAAGGTGAATCTTATAATAAGTAGCTTGGGTGGAGGGACTTGGAATTCCTTTGAGGAGTAGTGTCGCAATAAATGTGGATGATAGCTACATAAATTAAGTTTTCAAATAATAAAGATACATCTTTCCCATGAAATACTTGGTTTTTTAGTATATGATGAACATATTTGAGTAGCTTGTTACTTAGAATACTAATTGCTACATTTATCTTTGTTTTTTGTCACTTCCATACAAGTTAATTATTGTATAAATATTGTCCTTTATAGTTTTCTACTTGAGTATTTTTCAGGTTGGGAAAGGAATAGTTTGGAAGGAGCATGAAAATATTTCAACCATGGGATCTTCATCAGACGTAGGACACCTTGTATGTCTCTCTTTCCTTTCTACTAGTAGTTAGTTACTTGATCGAGTTAATTACAAACTCTAATTCCATTCTTGGGATTTAGTTTGATATTTAAATGGTTAGCGCTCTATTGTGAATTTAACCCATAGCCATAGGGATTTTTCTTGTAACCCTTACAAGTGCAGAGATCACAATTTAGAGGGAGTGAAAACACTAGGGAAAAGGATGGTATTGTGACAAAGGTACCTTAGAGGAGTGTTGATGTTTGAATCAATGAAGAACGAAACAACAACCTCATGAGGATTAAAAAAAACCCTTTGTTTTTATAGAGGTGGTACTCCTCTTTGAAATTTTTAAATATTTATCTTTGAAGAGCTTGGGACTACAATATTAAAATGGGAGAGTGCTAAAAGAAAAATCCAAATATTTATCATTCAAAAAAATAGAAATATTTAAAAGAATATACATGCATTAAGAATTCATGAGAAATGGAACAAGAACCTTCACTCATAAAGTAATAAATTTGTAGAAATTTAATACAAGTAAAATAACTATAGAAAAAATAACATGAATCTCACATCCATCACAATTTCAAATATGTTTTATCACATTCAAGGAAAGAAGGATGGGGGGCACATATATCAGAGAACTTTAAAAGATCCTTTTCATTGAAAAATAGGGTTTGATAGGTTAATTTCAAATGTATTATACTCAAATGCTCAGAGTTCAAAGATACAATTAAAATTAACCCCAAAGTAGATCTTTGGAGTTTTCTCAAAAATAAAATAGTCTTTGATAGTCTTATGAAAATAAAAGGCGTTTTTCCAAATATGGACTAGTATTGGATCCCTTGGACCATAAAATAAAGAGATGAAATAAGAAAAGAGAAGGAATAGAGCTAGAACAGGGTAGTAAAAATGCAAGACCTAAAAAGAGAAAAGAAGGGAGTGATCAGAAATAAGATATATTCTCCTTGGGATAGGAAGAATATAACTTGATGAATTATGAAAGCGGAAGAGAAAAGGAGATGTGATCAATTTTCACTTACAGTGATGGAATCTCTCCTCATTTTTGGGTCGTTGTTTCTCTGATATTTTCTCTGGTGATAGTTTCTTGATTGATACCATCTACTTCCATTTGAGTCACTTGAGTAATCTTGATTAAGGTTGAATTTAACCAATTTTCAATATATTCACACATTGGAGAAACGATCACTTCTTGTTTGACCCTTATGTCTAAAATTGTACTTTCTGATTATCTATAATAAATTGAAATTTGTTGTAATGTAATTTCAATATCTTCATTTTTATTTAGATATTCAACAAGCCAACTTTCAATGTTGAACTTCTCCACTGATATACATTTTAATATCTCTACATGTTCATCAAATTGTTTCCTTGTCAAGAGAATACTATTTGAAATAAGTTTGGGATCTTGTACTTCAGCAGTATTTCTTACAACATCTAGTCCCATTATCTTCGAATAAGCTTCATTCTTTTTGACGCTTAGGAGATCCAAATCATCCAATAATTATTTTAATGTATTAATTATTTTCATCCATCATGCCTTCAGTTGTTTCATGAGGGTAGGGGAGGGAAAATCTTCCTCTTTTCATTTCATCCCGGTCATGCATGAAACCTTTAAATTGAATGTAATAACTGCATAACCTTTGTCATTTCTTAAGTCATCTTGTAAATATTCTATGAAATTTTGAATATTAGAACCATGGAAGACAAAGATACTTGTTAAATCCGATGTCTCTAAAATGAGAGACATTCTCTTCTTAACATTTTCTCCAATGTAGTGCCTAATTGCAACAAGTAAACTCATTGTTCCCTTCAATTTTAGACTCGTTTATGGGGTTTTATCAAAGCTCTACCAGGGTTGGACCACTGAAATTGGGGTAGAAAATATAGAGGGTGGTATCAGAGTTTGTGATAATTATTTAACCCTTTCCTTAAGGATTATATTTGAGGCCTCCATGTCATCCACCGACACTTCTAGTGCATCGCCCATATCTTTGTGAATTATTGAAATTATGGAAGGGGGTACTCCTTTGAAATCAAATTCTAATTTAGATATTTTATTCTTTGAATTTATTTTCTCTAAAATTAATTTTTTTAGAGCTTATGTCAAACAGGGCATTTTGTATCATAAACAATGTTGGATTACTAAGAGGGGGGGTGAATCAGTAATATATATTTTTAATCCTTTTAACCATGGTATGCAAGTTTTATTTATCTTTATGATCAATATAGAATTATCATTCAATAAGTGCAGAGTAAATAAACCATGAACATATGAACAATCATACAGATACATAGTACACCAATACTTTTTATGCGGAAACCCAATGTGGGAGAAAACCACATAATGTTTTTTCTTATTTTTCTTTAAGAATTACATTCATTGGAAGCACCAACTTCCTTTGTTTTTCAGCTGCAACTGGAAGGAGGCTCTGACCCCCTATTTTCAGGCTACAACCTGAGGGAAGCTCTAACACCCCAATTTGATAGCTACAACTAGAAGGAGGATACAAACCCCTATATTCTTTGGCTACAACCGGAAGGTGCCTACAACCACCTATCCTTGCCCCATCAAAATTCCATAAAATATAAGTGCCAAATGTAGAAACTAAATATGTTACTGTCACAACTTGTTCTCTCAAATATGTCACTGAGAAACCTGTCACTATATACTCATCAACCAATATGATCTGATCACATATACCTCAAACATTATACCACAAGTATGTACCTCAAACCATGTTCTATAACCTCACTGTTATACAAACTCTATATGTACCAATAACTTCAGCAACATACCTCAACCAAAATCCCTCAAACATGAACCAATACTAAACTTCAGTAGATCTGCCTCAGACCAACTCTACAACAAGCTCTAAACTTCCAAGAGGGCATTCAACAGATTTACAAGGAAAACCCTCAACCAGATTCATAAATTCAACACTACACATATGAAAGCCATACCTTTTTTCTTCTTGTAGCATTATGCCGTTGCGGTTTTGTTGTCACAAATCTCTTGCCGCACTTTTTCTGCTGCGGTTTTTTTAGCCGCGATTTTTCTACCACACTTTTTCTGTCACAATTTTTCTATCGGACTTTTCCTACCACAATTTTTTTGTCACACTTTCTCTGCCGTACTTTTTCGATCGCAATTTTTCTACCGCATTTTTTCTGCCACACTTTTCCTACCACACTTTTCCTACTGTAATTTTTCTACTGCACTTTTCTCTATCAAATAATACCTTCTCAAATAACCTTTCACAAAATAGATATTCAATGATATTTAATAGGTTCTAATGGGAGAGCCTTTTTCTCTTATTTATACTTCCATGTAGCTTCCTCAAGAGGTTAACTTCTAACCAAATTAACCCACTTTCCTTCTTTTAGGGCTAACCCACTTCTAACCACTTTTCCACTTCTAACTCACTTTACTACAAATAATAAATTCTCCACTTCTAGTTGCAACTAATTTATTTTTAATTATTTTCTTATTGGAACAACTTAACCCATGACTAACACCTATTTTCACCCACTTGACTAGTGAACTTATTTTAGGAGCTTCAAGAATTAATTTGACTTCTTTGACCTTCTAGATAACTCATGAGGGTTCTCCACTTCACTAGGCCATAACTCTCTAACCGTTAGGATTTATGTGATGTTCTGCATATCACCGGAAATGGCATGACATTTTCTAGCCATATAGAATAATCTTACTTGAAAATATATTAAACTTCATACCATTATACATCAATCAAACTGAAGTCCCTTAATCATACTATTGGGGCTACCATAATTTTCTACTGGACTTTCTTCAAGGGTTGACATCAATGAAAACCAACCCAATTAATCAACAATATCCCCCTTTGGTATTGATGGAAACACTTTGATGCAATACTAAAGTCATATCACTCATAGTCCTCATGTGACCATCGTTCCCCCTAGAGCCATGCCTATGGTCTCTCTCTCCAAGCATCTAACTCTCTATCCTACATCTGATAAATCTCTCCCCCTTTGACATCAATGGAAAAGGTAACTTCCCATCCAGGTTTGTCCCCCTAACTAAACTGTCCTTGGGGATTCTCCCCCTGACTGAAATCTTCCTGAAACTGCTCCCCCAACCTAAATTGTCCTCTTTATAGTGATTCCTCATGTAAGTCTAAGACATATAAAATAAGAATTAAAAATCTTTCATTTTAGACTAGAAATTACTCCGAGTCCCTGAAGAAGATACTCAAAAGATTCCCTTGGAAGTCATTTTGTAAAGATATCTTCCACTTTTTCTTTTGTTCCCACATATTCAAATCTGATGTTCTTCTTTGCAACCTGTTCCCATAGAAAGTGATACTTGATTGGAATGTGCTTCATCTTGGAGTGCATCACCGAGTTCTTTGAGATATTGATGGAACTTGTATTATCACAGTAGATTGGAATGGGATCATCATACTCAACCTGTATATCTATCAGATTTTGTTTCATCCATAGAACCTATGTACAACATTTTGTTGCTACAATATACTCTACTTCAGTTGTAGATAATGATATTGATGACTTTTTCTTGCTTAGACAAGATCCAAACACTCACCCAAGTAGAACATTGATCCACTAGTGCTTTGTCAGTCATCAATGCAACCTGCCCAATTTGCTTCTGTGTAGGAAATAAGTAATAAATCCTTTCCTTTTGGATACCATAATCCAAACTCTTTTGTACCCTTGAGATATATGAATATCCTATTTACTACTAGAACATGTGATTCCTTTGGTATTTCCTGAAATCTTTCCACCTATCCAACTATCCGCATTACATCTGGTCTGGATGTTGTCACATAAAGTAAGTTTCCAATCATTGACCTATACTGCCTCTGATATGTAGACTTTGAATCATCATCTTTACTTAACTTGCAGCTGGTTTGCATAGGATTTCTAACTAGTTTGAAATATTCCATTTCGAAGGTCTTTAGCATTTCTTTGATATACTTGGTTTTAGAAATAAAATTTCCTTGGTTTCTTTGACATATCTAAAGACCCAGAAAGAAGGATAGTTCTCCAAGTAATGAAATTTCAAATTCATTATGCATATCCTTTACAAATTTCTGGCTCGACCTGTCATCATCACTTCCAAAAATAATATCATCAACATAAACTTCAATTAATAAAATAATATCCTGAGTTACCTTGATGTAGAGGTTGTTGTCTACATTTCCTTTCCTAAACCCTTGTTGTTGTAAGTATCTATCTAGTCTAGAATACGATGCTCTAGGGGGTTGTTTGAGACCATACAAGGCCTTCTTTAATTTGCAAACATAATCTTCATTTTTTATAACTGAAATCCTTTTGGTTTCTCAATGTAGACTTCTTCTTCTAGTTCTCCATTAAGAAAAGTTGATTTCACATCCATCTGATACACTTTAATATTCTTTGAACATGTATAAGCTAGTATCAATCTGATTGTTTCCATTATGGCAACTAGGGAAAATGTCTCTTCAAAGTTGATGCCTTCAACCTATGTGTATCCTTTACATACCAATCTATGTTTTTTCCTGGTAACATGTCCATATTCATTCAATTTATTTCTTAAGACCCATTTTTTGTCAATCACATTATTATACCTTGGTATTTGAACCAATTCCCAAGTTTCATTCTTCTCTATCTGATCCAATTCTTCATCCATGGCCTTTATCCAAAATTCATCCTTACTGGCTTCTTTAAAACGGTTTGTTTCAATCGAAGATAAGAGTGCTAGGTGCAGTTGTTCTTGTGAACAAATTCTTCTTCTAGTCTCAACTCCTACATCTTTGTTCCCGATAATCTGATATGACAAATGATTCTTCTATATTCATTTTCTATGTGACTTTGGAGGTACTTGTTGTTCTTGTTCTTACTCTTCTACTTCTATTTGATCTTCTTCATCTTTCCCTTCTGCTACTTCCTCATCCTTTGCTTCTTCTTCATAAACCTGTTCCACTGACTCTTTTTCTTCTTCCTTTAATTTTCATCTACCTGTCTCATCAACCACTACATTGATTCTTTCCAAAAAAAAATTGAGCCTTAGATTGTAACATTTGTATTCTTTCCTTGTACTTGAGTAACCAACAAGTATTCATTTCTCTACAAAAGAATCAAACTTTCCCATTCTTACATCTTCTCTTTTGATGAAGAATTTTATTCCAAAGACTCTGAAGTGATTCACATTTGTTGGTCTTCCTTTCCATAGCTCGTAAGGCATTTTGTCACCGTTGTTCATTAGCATTAATTTGTTTTGAATGTGAATTGGTGTATGCACTGCATGTGTCCAAAAAACATCTATCAACTTGGAATCCATTAACATTGTTGGATCCATTTCCTGTACTATCTTGTTCTTTCTTTCGACAACCCCATTTTGTTTTGGTGTTCTAGCAATGGAGAATTTCATTTGTATACCATGGTTGTTGCAGAAATCCATAAATGCCTTTGTGTTAGCACCAAAAGTCACCTCTGGATTGCGACAGAGGTAAGCCCAATACCCATTAGTTTGTATGTCACAATGAATAAATTTAAGGGTGGTCTAATGGACACAGTCTCATGATTATATCGTTCTAACTCAGAAAAATGGGTTGGCACGCATAGGAAAGTGAGGTCTTTGTTTAACTTCAGTCAGTAAATTGCAGTATGGTGGTGAGTAGGGGGAATAATTTGAGGAGAATGAAATGGCCTGTTGTGGACATCCGATCTTCTAGTAGCCTAAGGAGGAAAAGATTCAAATACAAGATCCTCTAGAATTTAGAATTTCAAGAAACTGAAACCGCTATGACAGTACTGCAATCAAACATACATTACAATATAGTCACAGCGATCCGACTAGATCATCCATGCCCAAGCTATTAACATCAGAGGAAAAAGAGAACACAAGAAACTGGTTAAAACTGGTTGTAACGTCACCATGATCAAACCTCCATCACAAAAACAAAACTACCCTCGAATGGATCCTCCATGCCCGAGTGTTTTAACAAAACAATTACACAAATATGAAAGGAACCTGAATTTCATTAAACAAGAAGTCTCAAATGCATATCATAACCAGAGAACCATAGGCTTTTCTAAAACTTTACAAATCAGGAGCTTATCTCAACCATCGACACTTACAAAATATAAAACATGAGCATATATACTTAGAACTGCTAACATCCCCCAGGGAATCAATTGGACCCCTACATTCAAAGCTTTGCATTTATTCTCCTTCTATTAGACTGCATAATCTTTCCTTTGTCATATGCAAATCTAAGACAATATGGATTTTGCAGGAAAATTTCATGACAGGGTGACCTTGGGCTAACAGCCTGCCTCCACGACCGATGCTTCCATGCTTCCTATTTATTGTTGAAACGAGGTTTCAACCACCTTCTTCGGCTTCATTAATTGACCTTATTGGGATCATGACAAGCCCAAACTTCCATGAATTCTCTTAGGTGACGCTCCTGAGTTAAACTTGGCACCTTGAAGCCATGTTGCCTTCCTCTGTTGTTAATACAAATTCTCTTGAACCCTTTGGTGTGGCTCTCTTCAACAACCCCATGTGACTACGGGTCGTGACCTCATGCTTATCCGACATGATGTTTCAGGGTTTCTCATTTCAAGAGTTTTCACCCCATCTTGGCTTCAATATCGCGATGCCCGAAATTATGAAACAGTCGTTGATATCGATGGTCAGACTCGCTTCAAAATGGATGGCCACGATCGTAACCTTGACAATACGAAAATGTTGACTATGCGACAAGTGGTAGCCCCTTTTCTCAGACCTGCTTCCTTTGTGACTGGGTGCTAGGACCATGGGACCAATTTCTGGGAGCTTTCATGATTTCATGATTTGGGAGAAAGAGATATTGCTCCTGGGAAACCTCCGATTCGGGAAATCACGAAATTGAGATTTCTCATTTCGAGGCTTCGGGCTATGGGTTCACTTAGAGATGAGAACCCCAAACTCTCAATTCTCGAAATCGTCGAAGTCAAATCAATGTCCCTCTACTTCTCACAAATGGATGGTGTAGATCTTCCCCTTTGCGAATGCATAATCTCTCAACATTTGAAATCTCCATTCCCACACTCGCTTGATTACTTATAAGACCACTCTCAGTGTTGCGGCCTGCAATAATGAAGACTTGGATGACATGGCTAGGACTTGGGAAAAAATAAAGACTCGGTAATAAAGGAAAAAAGAGAAGTAATCGACCATAGGGGGAACAAAAATGCTTGCGGCCGATATCTCTCAGGAAAACTTCGACAAGGAAAACCAGTTGACCAAAGGATGAAAGAAAACAACAAAGGAAAATATATGTCGGGAGGTGAAATCTATGATCGGTATGCACAAAAGGGGGGAAAAGACAGGAAAAATTACAAACCTAGACCAAAATCACCATCCACCAAAACATGACAAAATTAATCGCTAACATTTGGCTCCACGAGGGATGGCATGCTCCCTGTGAGATGCCAAGAACGCACAACTCCAGTTCCTTTCTTTGGGTTGTGGAGTCTCCTATTTAAAACAATAATAAACAAAAAAGAGGAATGATATTTACAATGGTGGGACGCCGACTACGACTTTTAAACAAAAAACCTTTCCAAGAAGTGCCCATTTACAAGGCCAATAGAAACTTCACCACCCTCCAGATTTTGCAACCTATAAGTATTATTGAAAAATGTCTCATAAATATTGAAGGGTCTGATCCAAAGGGCCTCAAATTTACCATGCTTTCCCTTGTCTTGTCTAGGTACATCCCATTTGAGCACTAGCTCTACCAACCAGAAATCCTCTTTTCTGCTCTCCCTGACAAAGGCATGCTTGATTTTCTATTGATGGTCATGTTCTTTGTCCATCACTTGATCTCTCATATACTATACTTCTACAAGTTGATGAATCCTCCTGATCATATCATTGGGTTCTTCCTATCAATCTTGGAAGAACTTTGCTACTGGAAAGGCAAGCTGAGAGGGAAAAAGTGCTTCAGTCCCATATACAAGCTAGAAAGGAGAGATACCCAGGGACCGTTTAGTTGTCACTCTATCAGCCCACAAAGCAAATTTGAGCTTTGAATCCCATGCTTTCTTGTTGTCCTCTAACATTCTTTTGATGATTTTGATGAGGCTTTTATTAGAGGACTCTGTTAATCCATTGCCTTGCGGATAATAGGGGATAGAGTGGATCAGTGTAATTTTGAATTGCTCACAGAATCAGACCAATGGTTCAGATTTGAAATATGCAATGTTATCGGTGACAATTTTTCTTAGACAACCAAACCTTGCTATGATATCCTCTAGGGAGTTGTTGATTACCTTGTGGGACACACTCCTTGTGGGGATAGCTTCTATCCACTTGGTAAAATAATTTGTGGCCATCAGGATCCATCTATGTTGACCGCTGGATGTAGGATCAATCTCCCCAATGAAGTCTAGGCCCCACTACTGGAAGGGCTTTGAATAAATCATAGGTTTCAATGGTAGGGGCTTTAGCTGCTACTTTCATGAGGAATTCTGACATTTATCATAGGCTCTGACTTTTGTGCAAACATCATTGAATAGAGTGGGCTAGAAATAACCATCCCTGAGAATATTATGAGTTGTCCTTTTCCAGAAGTGACTCCCCCCACACGAACTGTCATGAAAGTCTGACATAATCCTTTGTTCTTCGTGTGGGTCTAAACATATCAGAAGTAACCCTGGGGGGTATTTCCAATATAATTTTTTACCAACAAGGCAGTATTTAATGGCTTTGAGCTTTAAAGCTCTTTCTTTGTTCCTTTGCATGCCATCAAGGGGCCGCAAATATTGTATAAAATATATGACATCCTTGTATCAAGAGCATCCTGCTAATGGGGGGTCCGCCTAAGCATTTGTATCATATGGTTCAGTCTGCTGATTTTCTAAGCATTCGTTGATGAAGATTACCCCCAAGGATTTGCAACTAGAATCGACCAGCAGTCTAGCTAAACCTTGACCTTTAATCAATTTTTTGGGCTTTGTCTCCTAGTTAAATTCAAGGATTTTGGCAATCCATTGGCTCCTCCTTCCATCTATGTTTGGTTGAATGAAAATTTCATTCACAACAGTTGAAGGGACATATGCATTGTTTTTTGACTGTAGGACATAGACTCTGAAATCCTTGAGAGCTTTAACCAAAGTGTAGGCTTGATTTTCCATCATGTCATATTTTACCTCAACATTTCTCAATGCCCGACTGAAAAAGGAGATGGGCTGCTCCAACCCTTCAACATTCGTCTATAACAGAACAGTCGTTATAGTGTCAAATGAAGCAAATGATAAAATAAAGAAATCCTTTGAGTAATTGGGACTGATAAGAACAGGTACCTCATTCAAGGCCTTTTTTATCAAATCAAAGGAATTTCGAGACTCAATAGTCCATTTACCTTCATTTCCCTTCCTCAA
Organism: Picea sitchensis; assembly: GCA_010110895.2. NCBI lineage: Eukaryota > Viridiplantae > Streptophyta > Pinopsida > Pinales > Pinaceae > Picea > Picea sitchensis. The sequence continues at coordinate 169,751 of SNQJ01S0023180.1, read as the reverse complement.
CATGGTTGTTATAAGCTTTTCCATCTCAACAAAAATGGAAACAAACCTCCTCAAAAAATTAATTTTTCCCAGGAAAGATTGGACTTCTTTCTTAGATATTGGGAGTGACAAGGTTTGAATTGATTCAACTTAGCTGGGATCAATCTTGACTCCTTCGATTGATAAAATGTGGCCCAACAACTTTCCCTCCTTCATGGAAAACAAAGATTTTTGGGGATTTAAGGAGAGACCAAAATTTTTTCATTTCAGGAACACCCTTCTCAAATTCTCATAGTGCTCTCTGTCAAACCTAGAGAAAACTATAATGTCATACATATAGATGACCATGAACTTGTCCCTTTCTCCAACAAAATATATATCCATGGCTCGTTGAAAGGTTGCCCCTACGTTCATCAATCCAAAGGGCATTCTAGCATACATGAACATACTCCAAGGAGTGGTGAAGACTATTTTTTCTCTGTCCTCAGGCAGGACTAAGATCTGATTGTAGCTCGAAAAGCCATCAATCATGGATATCCTTGATGCGCTAGTTACCCTTTGTAATATGTGTTCCATTTTTGTCAAGGGGTAGTTGTCTTTCTTTGAGCTCCTGTTTAGGTTTTTGAAATCGACACAAAGTCTGATTTCCTCACTCTTCTTCCTTACCTGGACTAGGTTGGCCACCCACTCTGAATATATCAAGGGTACAATGATTTGGGCATCCAATAGATTCTTTACCTCTCTTTCCTTGATAAGCAGTAGCATAGGGTCTATCTGTGTTAATTTCTTCCTAAATGGTTTGGCCTCCTCTTTCAGTGGAATCGTATGCTCAATGACAGTTGTGTCATATGTTCTAAGGTCTTCATAGGTCCAAGCAAAAACATCAACAAATTCCTTTAATAACTCAGGATACTCGACCCTCTTCTTTATGGTCAAGCTACTTGACAATTTGACAAATTTTGGCTCATTCTAAGTGCTAATGTTGCAGTCATCTGCACCAGCATCACCATTTGAGATTTTACTCTTCACTGCCACATCATTTTTGTCAAATAATATTTCCAAAGGATCCAGTCCTTTTGGAATGTGATTGTCGGGCAACTGAACAATATGATGGTCAACAATTTTGTTCAGAAATGCACCAGTATGAGGATTTATTTTGAGATCAAGATCTTGATCAATATGTAATGTTGAAAACTCGTCAACAGTCTCCAGGAATATTTTGATTTCAAGATCATCTTCAAACACTTTCCAATTCTTGACATTGTCAGGTATAGAGGGTCTATATCTCACTTCTACATTGTACCTAAGTTTAGGTGGCAGAGGAACTCTAAAATTTCTTGCTGAAACAACCAGAGAATCAGCCACAGTTTTTTCTTCTCTTGGAATAAATGATATGTTGAAATCTAGGAAAAAACTGTCAATTATCATAAATACCTAGTTCAATGGTAGAAGTACCTTCTTGGAGGGACTTTCCCTTTATGATAATTTTCTCTGGGTCAGCTTCAGGTGTTTCTAAAGGAAGTTATGGAGTAGACCTCATGTGTCTGCTTCTAGAAGCCACAACTAAAAAAGTGGAGTCGTTGGTGGATCTGCCTCAATGGAATCACTAAGTGCATAGTTGCAATATTTAATGTACTAAGTTCTGATGCACCTTTAGAACTAGTAATCTTTGTCATTCAATCCCAGGGAAAATATTCAATTTCATCCACGAAAATGACACCATAAATGTTATAACCATAAGTCACCTCTAGATTGCGGTAGAGGTAAGCCCAATACCCATCAGTTTGTATGTCACAATGAATAAATTTAAGGGTGGTCTAATGGACACGGTCTCAAGATTATATCGTTCTAACTCAGAAAAATAGGTTGGTACGCATAGGCAAGTGAGTTCTTAATCTAACTTCAGTCAATAAATTACAGTATGGTGGTGAATAGGGGGAATAATTTGAGGAGAATGAAATGGTTTGTTGTGGACATCCATTCTTCTAGTAGCCTAAGGACGAAAAGATTCAAATACAAGATCCTCTTGAATTCATAATTTCAAGAAACTAAAATTGGTATGACTGTACCGTAAACAAACATACATTACAATACAGTCATAGTGACCAGACTGGATCATCCATGACCAAACTCTCAGCATCAGAGGAAAAAGAGAACACAAGAAACTAGTTAAAACTGGTTGTAACATCACCGTGATCAAACCTCCATCACAAAAACACAACTACCCTCAACTAGATCCTCCATGCTCGATTGTTTTAATGCAACTGTTACACAAAGATGAAAGGAAACTGACTTTCATTAAACAAGAAGTCTCAAATACATATCAGAACTAGAGAACCAGAGGCTTTGCTAAAACTTTACAAATCTAGATCTTAGCTCAACCATGGACACTTACAAAATATAAAACATGAGTATATATAATCAGAACTGCTAACGTCCCCCAGGAACGCAATTGGACCCCTTCATTTAAATATTTGTGTTTCTTCTCCTTCTGTCAGACTGCACAGGCTTTCCTTTGTCAGACACAAATCTAAGATAGTATGGGTTTTGCAAGAAAATTTCATGACAGGGTGACCTTGGGTTGATAGCCCGCCTCCACGACTAGTGCTTCCATTCTTCCTATTTATGGTTGAAATGAGGTTTCAACCACCTTCTTCGGCTTCATTAACTTCCCTTATTGGGATCAGGATGAGCACAGACATCCATGAATGCTCTTAGGTGGTGCTCCTGACTTGTTGAGTTATCATTGGCACCTTAAAACCATGTTGCCTTCCTCTGTTGTTAATAAAAATGCTCTCGACCCCTTTGGCATGGCTCTCTTCAACCACCCCATGTGATTTCGTTCCATGACTTCATGCTTGTCCCACATTATGTTTCATGGTTTCTCACTTCGGGAGTTTTCACCCCATCCTGGATTCAATATCATGATGCCCAAAATCATGAAACGGTCGCTGAGATCGACAGTCACAATCGCTTCAAAATGGACAGCCATGATCGTTCCCTTGACAATACAAAATTCCAACTATGCGATGAGAGATAGCCCCTTTTCCTGGACATGCTTCCTTTGTGACCGAGCGCTAGGACCATGGGCCCAATTTTTGGGAGCTTTCACGATTTCACGTTTCTGGAGAAAGAGATGTTGCTCCTGGGAAACCTTTGATTCGCAAAATCATGAAATTGGGATTTTGCATTTCGGGGATTTGGGATATGGGTGCACTTGGAGAAGAGAACCCCGAACTATCGATTCCTTAAATCATAGAAGTCAAATCAACGGCCTTGTGATTCTCACAAATGGACAACCTAGATATTTCGCTTCGTGAATCAGGATTTCACGATCTTTGTTGCATAATCTCTCAACATTTGAAATCCCGATTTTCGTGCTATATTGATTCCATATAAGACCTCTCTCAGTGTTGAGGCCTACAATAATAAATACTTGGATGACACGACAAGGACTTGGGAAAAAACAAAGACTCGGTAATAGAGGCAAACAGAGAAGTGATCGGCCATAGGGGGAACAAAAAATCTCAGGGATGATATCTCTTAGGAAAACTTCGACAAGGAAAACAGGTCAACCAAAGGTTGAAAGCAGACAACAAAGGAAAATATGCACTAGGAGGAGAAATCTATGATCGGGTCTACACAAAAGGGGGGAAAATACAAGAAAAATCACAGATCTAGGCCAAAATATCCATCCACCAGAACATGACAAGATTAATCGCTAACACTTTGAAGTAAAATCTCCTCCATTATCAGATATCAAGAATTTGATTTTTGACTCCATTTCATTTTCAGGCATTTCCTTGTATACATTGAATTTTTCAAATGCTTCTGACTTATTCTGGAGAAAACAAACTGCAACCATTCTTGTATAATCACCAAGCAATAACATAAAATGTTGCTAACCTTTTAAAACCTTTGTTCTAGTTGGTCCAACTAGATCAATGTGCACAATTTCCAATGGTCTTGTCGTTGAGTATTCCTTTGATTTGAACTTGTTCTTTGTTTCCTTTCCTCGTTGACAATGCTTGCATAAAGTGTTGGTTTCCTTCATGATCTAGGTAATTTCTCTGACTGCTTCCTTTTAGCTGACTTTGACGAGGTTATTGAAGTTTATGTGACCCATTCTTCTATGCCATAGCCAAACTTCATCTTCCTTCCCTAGACAATACTTTTCATTTCCAATTTCACTTAATACATATATGTTGCTTGAAGTTCTTACATCTGTTGCAACCAATTTGCTTGAACCTTATTTTCATATCTTGCATTTATATGAGTCGAGCATAAGCTTGTGACCTTGGTCACAAATTTGACTTACACTTAGAATATTATGTTTCATATCTTCCACTAGTAGAAATGTTTTTGCCTTGGTATCCTTGTTTCCAATTCTGATTGTTCCCTTTCCAATGATTCTAGCCGAGTCGTCGTTTCCAAATGATCTGGATGGATTTCCACACATGGAAGGATTTTACCGTGTTCACCAAGTTGATTTGAAGAGTGGTGAAGGTGGTAAACTTATGTGTTTTGATTTTTTATTTTCTCATGCATTTTATTAATGATGTGTGAGGAAAATGTCTCATACATTCTTATGCTTTATGAGATGCTCATGCATATTAATTATGCTTTATGAGATTTTGGAAAACTCATATATTATTCATGTTTTGATGTAAAATGATTAATACTTGTGAGGGAAATTAAACTCATGTATTTATCATTAAATAATAATTTTGGAAATTGGTTTTTATGTGAGAAACCACCTCACACCAATTTGCCATTACTCTCAATTATAGGTTGAGAGAATGAAAGACATGGATGAAGAGTCTTTGGGTGGTTTTGAGACTTTTCCCCTTTGTTAGTCACTATAATTTCTTATTTAACTAAACAATCAAGTGCTACATAAATTGTCAACCCAGGGAAGTATGTTTATTTTAAAGGTAATCACACACTATATATGCTCAATCTCAAAAGCAACCTAGAGTTGTAGTAAAAAAATATTAATCACACTTTGCCTTGAACAAACTGAAGTTGTAACTTGAATTACAGGAAAGCAACCTACCTATTGCAGAGATCAAAGTTTAAAGGAATGATTAATTGAAGAATCCTGGATTACATTAAATTAACAACAAGATATTGCAACAGGAAAGACCAACTATTATGTAACCAGAGAACATGACCCTATTCCCTAAGCAGGAATCTTCAACACCTATTTCCGATCATCACACACTCTCATGAACTCATTACTGATTGAAATGATTGACACACACTGAAGGTTAACTAACTCTGAACAGAAAACAGGACCCTATTCCCTAAGCAGGAAACTTCAGCACCTGTTTCTGATTAGCACACTTTCATGAATTCATTAAAATAATTGACATGTACTGAAGGCTGACTATTTCTAACAGAGAACGGGACCCTATTTCCTAAGCAGGAATCTTCAGCACTTGTCCCTGATTACCAAGCTTTCATAAATTCACCAAGTAGGATTGCTAAATAGAATGATTAACAGTTACGCAAGCATGAATCATATGAAAACAATGTAACAATCGGTAAAGTAGAGTTTCAGCCAGACAGAGTTCAGTAAAGTAGTGTTTCAGCAAAACAATGTTCAGTAAAGTAGTGTTTCAGCAAAACATAATTTAATCAAGGCATAAACAGAAATAACACTAACACTCTACAAAGCTAATGGGTTAATCTTGTGAAGAAGGTGGGCCCTCCCTTCTCACAAGATTCCCCTGAAACTAAAGGAACTAGAGGAAAATGCTCAGAACAATATTTTATTCATCTGTCAACTGTGTTAGATTACAATCTGAAGTGAAACACGTCCCTCTCTATGAAATCCTTTCTTAGCAAAAAGAAGATGATCTCTAATGATGATTTCCTCTTATTTAAAGAGGAGAATCCCTTTGATACAATTTGATCAACAAATTATAGGTGTACATATGAGTCCTATTCTTAGTCAGATAGACTTTCTAAACTGGAATAGGATATCCTAGTCTCCCGCAACAGAATGCTATTACAAGAGTTGAGTGAGGTGTTTCTGTTGCGGCTGGAGTAACAACTTCTTTATTTGTCTTCTTGTTACTGTTGTGTATGTTGTTTCAACATCATAAATCGCGGGTTGTTTCAGCCACGAGATTTGCGTTCTGACTATTCCAATAACTTGGTCTCAGGCAACAGCGATGGTTAATGCTAGCTCAAGGTGTGGCTGTTGTGGTCAATCTGTGTGAGTTTTTGTTTCAGCATCGTTGACCACGGACTGTGTAACAACTTCTTGTTTTTTCAGCATCGTTGACCACGGACTGTGTAATAGCTTCTTCTATGTGAGTTGTTGTTTCAACATCATTGACCACAGAGAGTGTAGCGGCTTTTGTATGAGTTGTTGTTTCAGCATTGTAGACCATGAAGAATGTAATAGCTTCTTTTGTGTGAGTTGTTGTTTCAGCATCGTTGACCACGGACTGTGTAACCGCTTCTTGTTGTTTCAGCAACAGGCCTCAATGCTAATCTACAGTTCAAACTATTTCAACACTTATACATTTCTGATCAATGTTTAAGTACGAGAGTAATGTAAAATTATATGCAAAACAAATTAAACATATAGTAAAGAGAAGAGAGTTATATACCTTTGGAAAGATAGGGTAAGGTGATAATGTGAGTTTAAATGTGAGTGAAACAAGGTGTAAAGATAGCAAAAAGTGTGGCAAAAAAGGTACATTGTATGGTCCTAACATCCCCCCCAACTTAAAATGTTGCATGTCCTCAGGCAACTTCACTCTGAGTCAGAATCTGAATACCGACTCTGAGCGTGCAAGTTTCTCAAGAAGTAGTTGTGGAAGGTGATGTATGTTGGAGCTTTGAACCCTTGAACACGTTGTAACCTTTGCCAAGTTGTTGTTTCGACCTTCTTGGGAAACTTACAATGGACTTGATATTTCTCTGCTGGCATCCAGAGGATAGGAAAATGAAACTGGTACCCTATCTAGCTTTCAGCACATTGCTGAACATACTTGATGTAGCTATGTACCTTGGAAATTGCTATCTCAAGATTAGTGGGGCTAAAAGGATTGTGTTCCTGTCTTTTCTCAGTAGATTGTTGCCAAAACATGTTATTTGCTTGTAGGGAAGCAATCTCTGTTGATTTAATGTAATGTTGACACTCCTGAAACACTGATGTCTGTAATTGTTGAATGTGTTGAGTCATGCCAGGTTTCTTTAAAAATTGATAATATTTTGTAACAAAGGTGGCAACATTTTGTGGCTTTGGCCTTATCCAGACAATGAGGTTATCCTCATTGTGCTTGGCAGCTAGGAAGTCATCCTGCCATATAATCTGATTGTTAAGGAAGGAGGTGAGTGCCCAAATATGGATGTCATCGACCAGAGGGTTAAGGTTAAGCTGTCTGTTCTCAGGGATGGCCTCATTATGAAAATATGCCTCACAGAGGAGGTGTTGATCCATAGCAGAGGATTCTGCAAATGTTTTAATAAAATCTATTGGATTTAATACTGCATGGGGTCTGCCTTCTTTGACTGATTTGATCTGAGACCATGTAAGTCGTTCCATTAGGAACAAAGAGTAATTGCAGGATGGTTTCCTTGCAACCAATAGCTTTTGTGCCAAGTCAAATATCAGGAGAAATCTGCCTTTTACCTCTTTATTCTGTTTCTTAAGGGTATGAGATTCCTGGCATGTTTGCTCCAAAGCTTCCCAATTTGAGTAGATATGATTTATCCATATTTTTCTATGTTCCTGTAGGCTTTTGGCCTGTGTAACAGTAGACTATTTTTTCTATTTATGTATTATTGCCTGCTCATCCCATGGCTGAGTTTGTGTTTCAGCGTTGCAAGTAGTAGGCTATGGTAGGGTCTGAGTGGCTTGTTCCTCAAAGGTCTAGGTATTGATCTGGATAGGAGGGGAAGATTCATCAATAGGAAATGTTTGTACAGCTTTATTAACAAAAGCAGTGGTTTCAGTTTTGACATTTGTTGCAGGCCAGGGCTCAGTCTTAATTTTGAAAGGTCCTGCTGGTTCTTGTGTAACAGTAGGGTGTTCTTCTTTGACTGCAACAATCGAAGGTGCAGGGGAGGCTCTTGGCATTGGAATTTGAATTACTTCGTAGCATGCTTGATAGTATATTTCCCCACATCATCTGCACATATATTCTCTACACAGATTCTTTGTTGTAGTTCCCTCTGACATGGTTGCTATTTGAGCTAGGGTGTACAAGTTAAGTTCATTCTCATAGGCTTCCTTTGCCATGGATATCTCTTGCTTGTAGGCTTCTAGTTCAGACCTTAGGAAATCATTTTCTTGTAAGACAGAGGCCATTGTTGGTTCTGGTTGGGGAGTGACTGGTTCTTGTGTAGCAGTCACAGCCTCACTAGCTGGTTCTTGTGGAGAAGCTACAGGATCAGCAGTTGATTTTTGTGTTTCGGCTTCTTGATGCAAAGAAAGTAATGTTGCAACTCCCTGGACATCTAATTCATGTGTCTCAATAACAATATCAACAGTTGGTTCTTGTGTTTCAGTTGTAGCTGGTTCTTGTGTGACAGCTATGGTTGGTTCTTGTGTTTCAGCCACTGACTGAAGCTGGTTCTTGTGGAGCAGCTACTAAATGGGTAGTTGGTTCTTGTGTTTCATCTACTGAATGAGTAGCTGGTTCTTGTGTTTCAGCTACTGGGTTTGAAACGGATGATGTCGCAACATACTGGGCATCTAGTTCTTGTGTTTCAGTGCCTGTGGGTGGAATAGGTAAAGATTTCGGCATTTGGGAGGTTAGAGGTGTACGGGGTATTAGTCGGATGGGTTGGGGGTCTAGGGCAGTGGTAGTAGTGGTTGCCCTTGTTGAGTCCCTTGTTCATTTTCTTTGCAAAAAGGGTGGAAAGAAAGGAATTTGCTTTCGTTTACGTGGGGGTTTTTCCTCAATGATGGGATAGGGAGAATTGTCTGGTTCAGAATCATCGCTAAGAATATGAAGGGAAGGAGTGGATGATTCTGGTAAAGTGTGGGGTGGGCTTGGTATGGTAGGGGTTTAATTGGACTGATTGGGTCTATAGACGGACTGTTAGGTATTTCTGGAGAATCTGGAGGGTTTTGTGGTTGTTATTCGTGCAAATTTTCAGGACTTTCAGCAGCTTCTTGGGGATCTATGGGTGGATTGTTTAGTGGAAGGTTTTGTTGAGAAAAACCTTTTTGGATAAGTAGTTGAACGAGATGGTGATGGGTGAGTGAAAGGGTGGGATCTTTAGCCTTTTTATAGTAGTGCGACATATTTTTAAGACAATCGAGCAAATAATAAGGAATGTTCACCAATCTATCATGCCGTAAATGAGACAACAAGACAAAATCCTGCTGATAGACTACCTAGTATCGACCTTCACAGGTAAGGTAGTGTTTGATGAATTTTGCAACTTCCGGCCATGGAGGCAGCAACGAGCTGAGTCGGACACCCTAGCCTTTAGGTTCAATTTGTTCCCCTGACAAGAAGAAATCCTGCTGGGCATTCAGGATGATATGTTTGCGGCTGAACATGCGAATGCCATTGGTAGGGAGACCCGAAACCTGCGCTATTTCCTCTTCTATAACTGAAATCCGAACCCCTTGAACAATGGAATGGTTTTCTTGGAGATTTTGAGAAAATTGGAGAACCTGTTGTTGATTAAATCCCTGGAGCCTTTGAAAATAACCGAGCCATCCTGCCTGCAGAAAAATTTGATAGGCTTCATGATAGTGTTCTAATAGGGATGTCGTGGTGGGTTCATACCGTATAACAGAGCCTCCCATGGCCAACAGCTCAGTAAAATACTCCGTCAAAGAGTCAAGTAACAACTTCTATGCAGAGTGAGCTTTTCGAGTGAAGGAATGAAAATGGTGGTGAAACAAACGAAAGGATGGTAAATAGGAATGGCGGTGGTTAATTCGTGTGAAAAATTTCGATATTTCCTCCCCCCCCCTTTAAGTGTGGCTAATAATGATTTTACATGAGTGGTAATGATGAGTTGGAATCTTCTCATTAACTATAGTTTAATTGTATTTACATAAAATTACATACCTCACCTTTACCTTTTGATTTGTACTTGAAACAAAATATAGAGCCTGTCCATAATAGTTCTGTAGTGGCCGCGCTGAAGACTTTTTTATTTGTTAGATGAATTATATCAAGGATTTGTTGACTGGAAGGAAAAAATGTAGTATGAGAGCGCAGAAGCTTATTGATAGAAAATGCTGAAAAGTTGGTGTTTCAGCAACAAAAAGAGGGGTGAAACAATTGTTGAACGGTGTTGTTTCGTCAATGGAAACTGTGAATAATTGTTGGACTGTAGTGTTTCAACAATAGGGAGAAGGTGAAAGGTTGTTGAAAGTGGTGTTTCAGCAATGGGAAAATGTGAAGAATTGGGGAACAGTGGTGTTTTGGTAATGGGAAAATGGCGAAAAGTTGCTAACAATGGTGTTTCAACAATGGGGAAAATGGTGAAAGGTTGTTGAACAACGATGGGGGGAAATGGTGTAAGAGATTGTTGAACAGTGGTGTTTTAGCAGTGGGGAGAGTCAAAAAGTTGTTGAACAGTGGTGTTTCAGCAATGAATAAAGAGCAAAGAGTTGTTGAACAGTGGTGTTTCAACAATGGGAAAGCTTGCCTCTTCTTGAAGTAGGATCGTCCTTTCTTAGTAGGCCTATGCTTTGATCGAGAATCTGCAAAAATCGATTGTAACATGGTATTTCTTGACAGGGATTATTAGTAAATGAAATCTAATCTAATACTAAAGAAATTAAATTAAAAATAATTAATTGCAATGATGGGTAGGAGCCCCCTCTAAAAATAGGTAATGAGAGTCTGCCACACATGTAACCTTAAAATATTCTTTGGAAATAGGGTGCCGGTACAGATGGAACCGATGACCATTTACAAGTAACGGTGTTTTAGAGTCATCGATTGTGAGGAGCCTTACTGTTCCATTGGGAAAGACAGTGTCTACATCGTAAGGTCCAACCCATCTTGTACATAGTTTCCCTTGAAATTCTTTGAACCGAGAGTCATACAGTAGGGCCCAATTACCTTTTTGGAACTGCTTATGCTTGATAGTTTTGTCATGCCATTTTGATCTTTGTTGTTGAATCA